>JBCEWB010091462.1:1270-23428 GCA_039654565.1 Peronia peronii
GGTTACTAATGTTACTTTTATATGTGTGTGTGTGGGGGGGGGGGGGGGGCTGTGAAAGAAAACAGAGCAGTTACTGTTGGGGAGATCATAGAAAGATTATTATCTGAAAACCAACCTATTATTACTTTTTGATTATTAAAAGATTATATTTTACAGCAAGCAAAATGAGTTATATGTTAATTTTCCACCACAGTGAGTTATTAGTCTCACATAAAACCTTAATTCATATACTTTCATGAGGTGAAACAAGTTCTGAGCTCACTTGACTCTAGTCAGAGATATTGCAGGTTAAAGAGACAGAGGATCACCTCTCAGAAACACCTTAAATCTGGGGAAAATTAACAATTATGAATGGTAAATAAATCTTAATATTCATCTCACAACATCCTGATATAGCCTACTTGTAATCTACCCATAAGAAATATTTTCATTTTCAGAGATGAATGTTTTTTGAATTTCTGAAATATTATAACAACCTTAATATCAGGATCACCTCCATCACATTTAACCCTTGATATCTGTGTTCAGTCTAGGAACATATGACTACTTTGACTATCCCCCAGACATATTCCTTACTTGACAATCCATAAAATGATGTGGTTGTAAAATTTTTTTTTGTCACTTTTAATGAATGAACAGGCAATTCAACCAGTTCAGAGAGAATGAATCAGGAGGGACAAGCTGATGTTTGCACTGTGTTGTCTGAGGTAGGTCTTTCACTAAAAAAAAAATAATGATGAAGCATCACCATTAAATGAAATGTAATTTAATATTATTTGAAATGGATGAGAATGGATGGATGAATGAATGGATAGATGGATGAATGGATGGACAGATGGATGGATGGATGGATAGCCTACTTGTAATCAAAGTAATCAAAGGATAAGATGCATAACACATGAGTAGTTGGCTTGATGTGTAGAAGAACTGAAAGATAGAGAGTTGGAGGGATAAAATATACAAATTCATGAAATGAATAATGAGCCCTGCTAAGAAAGAAAGCAATGATAATATAAGACAATATTGTCTTTATAAATTACTTCAACCTAGGTAACAACCTGTAAACACACCATTCATTACAATAAATCACTAATTCCAATCACAGAACACATCATATCAAAATTCACAATAATGAGCCATTTGTTTCAGTCAGTCAAACATGCTTTCTTCTGTTAGACACATGAAGTATACGTATAGATTGCATTTACAGGGATGAGAAATTAATTATAAAACGAAATTTTACATGCGCTCTTCTTATCATATTTCTCACAGTTTTTATGTTTCACATGTTTCAAAGAAAGAATAAAAGTGATTTTATTTATTTAATTATTTTTAATTTGTTTTTTTTTCATGCTTATTTATGTCATGTCTTGTTGTGAAGGAAAGTAATTTTGCAGACTGGAAAAATATTTTATTGTCAAATCAGATAGACCGACAAGGCATCGTTACCTATCCTATGATTATGGTTTCAATTCATGGCTCATTCTGGAAATTCTTATTGAATTTAATTAATATTGTTTATTGCTTGAGATAGGAACAGTTTTTACTTCAACTCAGTCTATTACACATTCTTTAATGGAATAAATCCTTGCTTCTTCCTGATGTTTTGATCTGTAGAAAGTGAACGATATTGAATTTTTAGCTCTAGAAGTGTAAAGAGGCCGATGTACTGAAAGATTCACCCACTTTTGCCATGAACCATTTTCCAAATTACATAAGCAGTGACAGAGCCCTCATCTCATAGGTCTAAAATCTTATTTTGTAAGCATAGACATTTGTCATTATGGAATTATTGGCCTCCTCGCTGTTTCTTTTGACACTTTTATTTTAAAAATGGGAAAGAGCTTGAAAAAGACAAATATTATGGGCATGTTTATCTGACTTATCTATTTCTTGTTTCTTTAATGGTGATTCATTGAACTTGTGCTTGTTTGTTTGTATATTTGTTTGTATCATTAATAATCAGTACTCCTCATTAAGGAAGTTATTTTCACTTCAGAATGTACTGTAAGTTTCATATGAAGTAGACAGGCACCTGACTGACATATCCTTACATATCATTGAATGTATTGAAAATGTCAACTGCTGGCAGGAGGAATGATCTCAAACAAGGAAAGTGAATGTATATCAACCCCAAAAAAGTTTCATAGCTCTTGTAGAAGGCACAGTATTCACCAGTTTTTAGATGGGAGAAAGTGTGTTGGGGAGGAGGAGGGGGGGAAGCATTTGCCACAATGATACAGCATTACTGGTTTTCTCTCCCAATGACAGGATGAAAACAAGACTGCATTGTGCTCAGAGGATATCCCACTGTTCAGTCAGCTGCTGTCGGCATATATGGATAACACTCTGTTTCTATGGACCCCAATAGTTTTCTTCTGGGGAGTTTTTCCCCTTTGCTTGTTTTATCATGTGTTGCGCAGTGAACCAGTGAAAAATTATGGAATACTGCCCCAGATCAAGATGGTATTTTCTTCTTTCCTTTTCCTTTCTTGAAAAACTATTTCATATTCTTTATCTGGTCTGTTGACCGCGGCATAAAAATAGTATGTGACGCATTAGTTATGTTGTCTGATTCTTGTGTCAGCTCACATTTCTTTTTTCTATTCTTCCATTTTGCTGTAGTTATTTATGAAATTAGCAGAATTGAGTGGAAATGAAGAAAGAGATTGTAAAAGAGAGACTTGAAAGAGTAAGAGAAGGAAAAAAACAAGAAGATATGGAGAGAAAGAAGAAGAATGAATATGAAGAAAAAACAGAGGAAAGGATATGATAGGATGATACTTTTTCATCCACATGGGCACATTGTTTCATCTTGTACCAATGTGAATAACAGAGTGTACATCAATTGTTATGAACATATCAATCATTAGCTATCACTATTCCTCATAAATTAAGTCAGTTAATTCATAATGTAATATGATGTCCATATCAAGTGGATAATTACAATTGCTTGCTGATATACTGTTATTTTGTCTCAATGAATTTATGAAAATGTTTCATATGCAGGCTATAAGGAATGACTCATTGTAGCGCTATGGTGCAAGTAGAGAGAATGTAGAATAATTCTTTTTACTTTCGCATTTGTTTTGATTTTCACATGTAGTAGATGCATATTATGATATTATCATTGTAAATACTCAGAGCATTTAGATTAAATATAAATCTTCAGAAAATTGGAACTGGTGTGATAGTTTATAATTGATATGTAAAGAAAGAGCTGTGTGTTCTCTGAGTTAAACAATCTTATTCATTTTATGTTTATATATATATATATATTGTCCCTTTAAGTCTCTGAATGCATAAGTCCGGAAAATTGGGTCATGACGTTTTTGACTATATTAAACTAGAATGGGTTTTCCCCACCTCCTCTATAAATATCAGATCCATGGAACCAATGAAAGTTACACTTTTTATCACATGATCTAAATGCGCGATTCATGATTTCACTTCGATTTATTAAGTTTTTTGTCTCTCCTGTAAAATTCGCCTCTGCGGACTTACGCGTTTAGAGACTTACAGGGATGATATATATATATGTTTTGATGGAATATATTCTTTTATTTTGGTGTGAACTTAAGAGGAAATGGCAACATCTACTTAGATTGTTGTCTGAGATTATGTCTTATATTTGTTGCACGACCTCATTATTTACCGGAGAAAGATGCTGATTCTTAAAATACAAGCCTGTAAGAGAGGAAATTACTTTTTTAGAATAATTTGGTCATGTATATAGAGATGGTTCAGATATGTCTGTGATTGCCTCTCTTTTGCTCAGTCACCTTATCTCATGTTTTATTCTGTTGCATATATCACATGTATTTGTTGTCAGTTTAAAAGGGCAATTTTGTTTTGTCCCCCAGGGCATTACCATCTTTTTAGCTGTGCTGGCTATTTTCCAGTTGTGGACTCAGAACAATGACTGTGAATGGCTGGCTGATAGTCAGGCAGTTATCCATATAGAATGGGCAAGTCTAGGCACATATGTAAGTGAAGATGGCCTGTAACAGTCATTTTGTTTCAGGACAAAAAATAACAGACAATCAAGGCTTGTATTGTTTCAAATTGTTTTAGTTTTTTCTTCTGTTCAATATTTTAGCAAGTTGTTCCCAGTGAAATTTTAAGTGCTGAACTATTCTGTATGTTGTTGTTTTTTTTCCTCTTGCTGTTGGTGTCATAGATGTCTTTCTTCTTTAACAATTAGTCAGAACAACTTGTTTATTTCAAATAATAACACATTTGTGACACATAAATTAGCATCAGTTTTGAATCCTTCTGAAAATTGTTTGTATTGGTATTGTCAAGATTGCTATGATAAACCTGTAGTGTCTCTAAAATGTTTAATATTTCTCTGAAGACATTATATAGCATATTAAAAACTGTAGATTACAGGTTTTTCTTTTGTACCAATACTTACATTTTATTGGCTCCAAACAGGCTTTGGTTGCAATGATGCTGAAGCTGGAAAAAAACAGAGGATATGATTTTTCAACTCCTCTTTTTCTTTTCTGGCTGCTTATGGTGATTTCTGCAGCTAGATCTATGTACATTGCTTTCACAGAGGAGGTAATGAATCAATATGTGCATAAAATTTAATATCCTGGGTAGATATGTATGTGTGATAGAATAAGCAATGAAACAGATTCATGAAGGCGTAAGATCATTTTATTTTTTATGATATGGAAATAAAGTAGAACTTTTTTTTAGACTTAAGAGTTGTAATGGATCACTTTCAGCCTGACTTACACAGAATTAAAAAATAAAACTTTTACAGAGAATCATCGCAACACAAACCTATTGATAATTTAAGTAGTTGCGTAAATGAAAATAGGCACAATAAAATCTTTTAATCCTTTGAAAATCCAAATTTCAGATTTAGACCATTGTAACATCTCAGCATAAAATTTTGAGTGGCTGTGTTACAACAGCAAATCAGGAAAGATGAAATAAATAAAACTGATGAATGTAATCAGATAAGCACTGTCATTAGTGTATCAAGTGTGTTTAATAGTCAGTTACAAATAACACCATTTTTGTTTTAAATAGCCCAGTATTATTGATTTTGTGAAGGTCTCATGATATGTCTTGTGCCCAGGGCAAAAAATTTGAAAGTCGTAATGGGCAATTTCGAGCTATGGCCGTTTTTAACTATTTTGCAACTCGAATACCAATTTCTTTTTCCCCAAACAAAAATTTAACCTTTTTTAACCTGAAAAATAAAAATGGTATCTGAACTGGAAAATAGTTAAAACCAGGCATAGCTTGAAATCGCCCAGCATGACCTTCGACTCATTTGCCCTGGGCACAAGACATATAATGTGAAAACAAAGATACAACAAAGAATTAGTGCCCAAGGTAGAGAAAGCATTTTACATCTTCTTAAGGATTTGTGAAAATAAAATACATGCCTTCATTGTCATAGTTATCATGATTTATCACTGTTATAGTTGCAACGTTGTTGTTTATTTTGTGACTATATGTTCATATATAGGTAAGCAAAGAAGATTGAAATGAAAAGAGAGTTCAAGGCTTCAGACTAATAATAAATATTTTTTTGGCCTCATTTTCCATTATGAACCAAGAGAGCTTATATTTCCATATGCAGTCAAACATCATTGTTAGACTCAGTGCTTGTATTTGCCTGGAAAATGAATATGATTTCTTTATTTAATTCATATATAGTTATGTCTATATTTATGCCATGTTAAAATTAAAGTATTAGCCACATATTTGATCTTTAAACTGTCATACTTGTCTTTGTATGAAGCTTTACCACAGTGACTGCAGCAATTTTGCTGTAGAAGTTGCCTCCATGATAGGAGTTCTGATGCAACTTTTTCTGTCAAGCTATTCTCAGCAATACATTGGAGAGGCTGATAAGGTATAAATGACTGTTTGAGAATGAGTTTCACAGATTTTCTTAGTTTTCTTATCATATGAAAGTATGAGAGGAAGTAAACAGAGAAAGAGTTAAAAAAAGAGAGAGAGGGAGGCAGTATCAGATCGAGTTTTCATCAAGATGCTGCACTGCAGCCAAAGTGATTCTTTTTCTATTTATCTGGTTTCACAATTTATCATAGTTTATTCCATCATATTATTTTGTCCCAAAATCGTCAGCAATTTAGTTCAGCTTGTAGAATATAACAGTAGTCAATACATTGTATCCTCATGAACAAGAATGAATCAAAATAAATGTTGAGGTCTTAAATGATGAATGCTTTTAGCAGGTAGGACCTGATCCACCACCCAGTAGAAATGAGAGTATCTAATACTTTAAAATTATTCATCATGAGGAGACTATGCTTTTGCATTTCTCCTTCATCAGCACAGATCTGACACCAATATTGAAATAGTCAAAGATATTTTGTTTTTAATTATTGTTGTTTGGGTTGTAGTTAGAATGTTTGTAACAATATGAAGATTATCAAAATGTTATTCTAGTATTATGATGATTTTAGATCTTTGGTTTATGATTTATATTCTTTTGATTATAAGATTTCTTTTTTAGCTTTTTTTTTTTTTTGTAGTGATGTAATTAAAGCAGAATTGTTTAATAGTTGTTTAGCTTTGGTGGGTTAATCTTGCTAGTATCAAGATTTTAAATCTCTGAGGCATGCTTACTGTTTCTTTTCTCATCTGAGTTGTTATTTTCATACATTGTTAGTTTTCTGACTCATTTTGTAATTCATTTTTGCTGTCTTTTACTCCTATCCATGACAGAACATTAATCCAGAGGACAAAGCATCTTTTATAAGTTGGCTTTTTTATGACTGGATTGTGCTGTAAGTACCTCTGTCAATAAAAGATCATTTCCTAGTTCAGCCATTGACTTTGTTCAGTCCAGGAGATTGCAGTTGTCTGAAATCAATTTTCAAAAGAGTTATTAAGAATAAAGTCTGTGAAAATAAAGAAATTTTGCCATTTATGCTTCTTTGTTTAGTTTTCAAAATGCATTATTTAAGAGAATTGCATTATTTTCCAGCTTTATCTTGATATTGCACTATACAAAAATCAGTTTTTCTTTAAAATGTTAGTCATAAGATATAAGGCCTTCGTGTTTGTGTCAAATGAATCTTTTTCTTCTTGTTATTTTTTTCTTCCTGAGTTTAGTGTTGTGAGAAAACGATATGATGGAAATTTGGAGGAATCAGACTGTCCCAAAATCAGCATTAAAGATCAGTGCCAAACAATTTATCCAGCCTTTGACCATGCCTGGAGACAGGAAAAAATCAGATGCCAACAATGGATCAAAACTCAGAAGTACGTTTGCATAAAATCTTTCTTATTTTTTTTTTTTTTTGAATAGCATAATGAGGTATTTTTATTCGCTGTATTAAGACAGAGCAAGTATTCCAGTCTCACAAAGTGATTGTGTGAACCACATCTTTAAACTGTGCAAATGATGTGAATTTTTCTTTCAGCCAGAATCAGTTGTGATAACTTGCAAATCATTCACACTGTTTTAAACATTGGTATTATACATAATTGAATATGTTTGTGATTGCATCTAGTGATCGGAATTGAAAGAATGCTTTACTCATGTATTAAACCAAGGAAACTTTGATGAACATGTATTTTATAAGGTAAGGCGTCAAAGTAAGATGCATAACAATTGAAACTGGCATTTTCA
Organism: Peronia peronii; assembly: GCA_039654565.1. Lineage (NCBI taxonomy): Eukaryota > Metazoa > Mollusca > Gastropoda > Systellommatophora > Onchidiidae > Peronia > Peronia peronii. The sequence goes on from JBCEWB010091462.1 coordinate 8,901, forward strand.
GAGTGAAAGGCATCAAATCTAGTTTAAATCAGGCATCAGATGGAGAGACAGATGACACATCTGTTAAACTTTTGAAAGAAACAAAAGGAAATGTTGAAAAGAAGCCAGTCTTATTCTTCGCCTTACTGAGGGCATTTGGTCTGAGATTTTTTACTCATCAGGTAAGAAAGAAAAAGAAAAGAAAAGAACTTGAATTCTTTTGCTGCCACCAGGGTGATTTTTTAACCCTTTCATTGTGTATGATATGACCACAAGGTCGATGAATTGACATCTTCGTTTTGTGTGAAGACAGCTGCATAACCAAATATGAGCACAAGTTATGACTCACTAATAGGCCCATTCATAGTTATGCAAGTTAGGTCATTTGCATAATTTTTTTATTTCATTAAGAACATGTTTGATTCCAAAACTTTATGTAATTACCTTTCAGAATATATGCTATGTTTTCTTGTATGGCAGTAATCAAAATGACACCCTGTGTTCTGTTTACATTGTCTTAAGAACTCTGTGGCAGTTTACATTTTTTTTTTTATGTAATAATCTATTATGGTAGTCTAAAGATAGGCACAGCATATGGCCATGGCAGCAAAGGGCTTACTAGAGTATTCTGTTCAGAGTTTTTCATATAAGCATACAGTTTCACTCATTCACTGTCAGGATCTCTGACTGCTCATTCTGTTGTCTCTTGCATATTAAGTTCTGTGACTGTCGTGGATAGTTCAAATCCAGATTCAATCATGGTTTGTGAGTTATGAGCCTGATTTCTGATTGTCAGATCTGTGAGTTTAAAATGACTATTTTCAAAGTTGTAAGCTCATACTTTGGGTAGTAAAAGATTAAAATGTTTCTAAATTTATAATTTATTTTCTTGAGAAATTTTTCAGTCCCCTGAAAAAGTCATAGCTGATTTATTGTTTTATTTACATGGACAGTTTTCTTCTTAGAAAACTAAAACTGTCATAATTAGTGTCTCATAGCCAGTCAGAATGGGTCATAAGTCTATGGACTTGAACAGAGAGATCCGGGCTTGAATGTGATAGAAGATGTTTTTTGTACTGCAGAAATTGAAAGAACATTCATTTCTGAATATTATGAGCAGATTATAAATACATCAGGATGTTTAGAGGTGAAATTTAGATTTATTTGCTAAAAAGTTCATTTTTGACAATTTTTCTCCTGATTTTAGCTGGTGCTGAGGGCATATCCTCAGTCTCCTCAATTTGCAAATACCTCTGACTACAGCTCTTAGCTCAAAACTTTTTTCTCCACGTGAAAGTATATGAATTAAGGTTTTATATGAGAGTGATTACTCACTTTGGTGGAAAATTTTGATTGGCTGGGAGACTTTATTTTAAAATTGAACAGTACCTTAATCAATTTGAAAATCCAATTTCGTTTTATGTTACAGCTACTTCTGTTTTTGCTTGACATGAGTGTTTTTCTGGATCCTTTGCTTCAGGAGTAAGTTGCACTATATCATATTCATAATTTCACATTGTCATCACTTCATCCCTAAGCCTTGGTAGCAGTTTGACTCTATTATCTGTCTAATGAAGATCAGAATAATTCTTCAGTCTGTTAAAAACTCATTAACTGTGCCCTCACTGTGATTTCTTATTCTCCTGTTTATATACAGTGGAACTCTGATAACACATCCACTCTTGGGACCAAACTCGAAAGGTCATGTTATCAGGGTGGTTGTGTTGTCAGGGGGCAACCATTTTTCTTGTCCAAACCCATGCTGATTTTTGGAAACATGAAAAAGGCTTAGGAGCACATTTGAAATAAAACGGAATATACATTTATTTTACATACATTTATTAAAAGGATAAATGTATTAAGCATACTTATAAAGGGCTTTTTTTTCCTTTCCTTCCATTAGAATTTAAAGTCTGAAAAAGTTTTAAAACTTGGTAAGTGAGTCATGGTGCATGTTGAGATAGAACAGGGGATAATGTACGATGTGTGGTGATAAAAGTTGAAGTACTGGTCAGTGCTGTGCACGCCACAGTCATGGTTGAAGTTGAACACTGGGGAATGACAGGTGGACATGCAAACCCGAGAGTGTTTTTAAAATAGATTAATATATTTAAAGAAGGGTTGAAACTGGACTTCATGATGAGGTTGTGTTAAACGGGAGATAGCGTTACGCCACGACTGTGCTAACAAGGTTCCATTGTAGACTTACCTAGTCAGAAATAAGGTAGAAAAATCATTGGATTCTGAATACATATCTGCATGGAAAAGAAATGCATCAGCTAGATTCTTTTAATTAAAAGAGTGGAATATGGGTCCTGAAAATGAGATTATTAGATCAAATTTAAGTTTTGCTCTGGTTAGCAAATTTGACTTTTGCACAGTACAAGAAAAGCACGATTGACAGCAAAAGAATGCACTTTATGCACAAAAAATACATTTGAAAAATGACCACAGACTTTTTTCATCAAATGTTATGATCTATGTGCTGGAATATCTTGTTTTGTAGCTTGAATTTCGTAAAATCTACCATAAAACATGCCCATCTTGTTGTTGCATATCAAATCAGAGCAAATTTTCTCCTCCATCAGAATGTGAAGATTACAACCAACCAGTGACATTGAATAGATCTCAAACATGTGTTGAAATGAAGCACAAATTATGACTAAATTGATTAAAGTCATGGCCTAGTCTGACTTTGGCCAGTGCTGTAAATGCTCGAAGTGCAATTTCATTAACGTGCACTGTGTTGTCAATGTCTGTCTTCGTTGGCTACACTATTTGGTTGTCATTGACATTTCATGATGGATTTGTTTTATTTGTAACTATAACAAAGCCATGCAAATCACATGTCACTTGTGAACTAGTTTTTTATTCATGGATGGGTTTGCATAAAATTTCTCATCTACAATGTTTGATGGATAGAAAAAAATCATGCAAAGAATTTCAGTCAATATATATCTATTTCAGAAAGATATCAAATTTTTAATGCAAAAAGAGGAGGAAAAAAATCAAAATTGTGGAAATAATATACTGAAATGTTATTTACTGAAAAATGACAAATACATGAAAAACTTTCTGTATAGCGTGAGATTTTATATTGAATTATATATGTACCAATTTTTATGTAGTTCCAAGAAAATTTGTGGAAGTGTAAGTTTTAAATTTGGCATCATTTTTATGGGTGAATCTAATATGAGAGCATTATCATAACAATCATAGCATAAACTGAACTTTTTCATCTATTTTATACTAATTTTGATGTGCATAATTTAGTTATAAAGGTTAAAAACATCTCATATTATAAAAAGAACAAAAATCCTCAGGGTCAGGTCTCTCCAAAGACAGTTATGAAATTAATAGATACATAAAATTAATAGATACATATAAATGAAGGGGCCAAAAAATATGTCAAATCAGTCATCTAATCCACTAAAATTTTATGCATGTTATTAGAGTTCCACAACAGACAGACAAGACTGAAGTTATTGATCACCAGATATGACTACTTAGAGAAGTGAATTCAGATTGAAGGATATCAAAAACATTACGGAACTGCGAAAATAAGAACAAATGTTTTAACACATATTGACAGTTTGTACTTCTTTCTGTAGATAGATATGAGAATCATATTTTTGCATTGTTCACTGACAACTGTTTAAAAACAATATCATTGCATTTCATTTCAAGACTCATTTTCAGACAGTTTCATATAAAAATATAATTAAATCATTCAATAGAGATTTGCTTATATGTAGAACATATTTTTTGTGTAGATAGTGTTTTCATTGAAAACTTTTATTGTGACATATGTATTCATTTGTGTTATCTTGAAAGCTCTTTTTATTCTCATGTCATATATTACAAACATTCTCTCTTCATCAAAGTCCCATTAATGATTAATGCAATAACACTTCTTTCAACTATTCTCATGAAATATTTTGCCTTGTATTGCAAGTGGTTAAGAGGATGCCCTGTTTTTTTTCAGGCAGTTGATGTTATATCTTGAGGACAGAAAAGGTGATCCTTTCCAGCATGGTGGGTTGGTGGTCATTGCTTTGTTCTTGGTCAGCATACTCAGAGAATTAGGCTACCATCACGTCTGGAATAACGCTGACCGACTGCATAGATACATTGGTATGTCCATGAGGCTGATGATATTTAAAAAGGTCAGTTCTTTGTTTTTGCTGCTGCCATTGTTGTCATTAGAATATTTTGATTAGATGAGCAGTAATTATGTAAGTTAATTAATTTACTAATTAATCAATTAATTAATTGCGTAAAGCAATAAATAGTCACTGTGTCAGTCATTTAGCTCTTCCTGATGCAAGAACATACATCTTGCGGCCAGTTGAAATGAGACGTAAGTCGCTGGGCTAAAACGGAGAAATCGGGCTTTGAATGTGATGAGGGGGGTCAGATATCGAATTTTTTCTATTGCAGAAATCAAAAGTGCATTCATTTCTGAACAAGACGATATCGGTGTTACCCTCCATTTATAAATATTACATTATTAAAATCGGGTTTTTGTGAAGTTGGTATGTAGATTTATGCGCTCGACCGTTAATTTAAACTCGATTTTCTCGGAATTATGGTCATTGCTGGGAGTCCCTCCTTGTCTCTTTAAAGAAGATATCTCTGGCTAGAATAAGGCTAGCTCAGAACTTTTTTCATGACCTGAAAGGGTATGAAATAAGCTTTCATACAATACCAAACCCCGATATGATGAAAAATCGACATACGTCTCATTTTGATTGGCTGTGAGACATACATTCTTTTATGACAGACTTTTGAAACAAAACAAATTTTAAATGATCTTTCCTTGTTCAATGGTTAAATAAACACACACAGGTACCTAAGCTGCAAACCTAGACATAAAGACAATACGTCTTTTATTACTGGGATGAAAATATCAAACTCTCATTTTTGCTATTTTTAGACACTTTGACCTCTTCTGATAAGAGAAAAATATCAGTTGCAGCTATGAAAATTTGCTTTTTGCTCCAAACGGGCATGAACACAGCACCACTGAGTAGCTGTATAGAAAAGCTATGAAAATTCAATTGTGGTTTTCTCATAATGAACGTAACGTTTTTTTCATTTTTTGACTAAGGCTTTTTTTTATTTCTGAGCCAGCTGATTTGAAATTTTGAATATACATTTTTTCACAGCATATGTTTCAATAATACATATTCCTTTTCTCAAAATTGTATTCATGTTTTTGAAAGAAAAATGGATGTTTGACAGAAAATTGAGAAATATACAAATCTGTCAACCCACACTTTCATAAATTTATCACAGACTTTCTATGGAATATAACCAAAATACAAATGCATATTATTTTTTATATAGAGCTATTTTATTACTCTGCCAAATTTCAGATGATTATATTGAATGCTTTAGGAATCTTAGGTTTTTGAAAATAGCTAATTTTTGAGACACAAAATCCAAGATGACGAAGTTGTCATGGCAAATGGGTACAGAATATCAACACTTTTCTTCTAATTTGAGCATGCTGAATTTGAATTTAAAGCTTAAAAAGCTCTTAGTTCAAGCATTCAAAAAAATTAGTCTCATGGTACCCATACCACCTCTTTATGATCCTGATAATTAGTTTTGACAGATTAGTAAGAAAGCAAATAGTAACTTTATCCACTAAATAATGTTGAGCCTGTTTGGAATGTAATGTAATACAATACAATATATACAATACAATTGCAATACAATTATAATACAATATAATACAATACAATACAAGACAAGACAAGACAAGAAAATGTAAGATAAGAGAAGAGAAAATGCGATGAAGTTCATTTGTCCATTTCATTGTTGATGTCAGACAGATAATAATATCAAAATGAATTATTTTGCTATTGTTAACTGACAGCCCAATTTTATCTATCTTTTTACAATAACTGTGGTAATTTGTAGGGGGTTTTTTAATGGAAAATGTTTGAGTAAATTTTAGAAAATACTACAGCTCATTGTCATTTCAATCTTCGTAGGCATTATCGTCTGGTAACGAAAGCATGAAAGCCAAGACCTCTGGAGAAATTGTATCTCTTTTTGGAGATGATTGTGATACTTTCACACGAAACATAAGGATCTGTTTTCTTATTGTTCTGACACCTCTAAAGGTATGTACTTATGTTTTGTAATACGTCTTTCAACCTCCTAGTGCAGATTATCTCGAGGTATGTACTCTGGGAACCTTTTATCCAGATCTTGGTGAATGTTGACAAAAGAAAGGAAGAGGAATGAATCTACAAAATTTGGTAAAAAGGTAAAAAAATGTGGGGGAGGGGGAAGAACAAACTTGACGTGTAGAAATTCTTGGTTTTCCTGTTTTATGTTGCAGCTCAATGGTCATCACTGTATGGCTTTTATTATCAGAAAGAGTGGGCCATTTTTTGCTTTGTCATTATTTGTTTTGTTTGTTTGTGTTGGGGTTTAACGACACATCAGCATGATTATGGCTATATTGTGTGAAACACGGTAAGATACCTTTACACATCAAGAAGAAGTGAGGAAAGAGGACAGGACAGAAGACAGGCTAGGAGCAAGGAGAGAGAGAGAAGAGATGTCTTTCCTGGAATCTCAAGGATGGCATTCCATGGGAGACATCCGACCGATGGCAAGCTTTCACCACCTGCAGGTGGGAGCAGAGAAGCTACTTATAAACGCTGGGCCCCTACAGGGGAGCTTTGTCATTATCCTGTTGCAATATTCATGATGAAAACACGTAACTCTATAGCTTTTCATCTGTAGTGATTGGTTTAAATGGAAAAATAATGAATCAACACATTTCTATCATCTCAACTTTCTTATACTGGATATGTATAGAGTAATTTATTTGAAATATTTAATAAAAATGATATTAATAAAGGGTGTTCATGCAGCGCCTCATTTGGGACACTTCACAGAACCAAAATGTTTTATAACCACACACTTAGAGAAAATGTATCAGTACAAACAGACGAGTTGGCATTTGTACAGAATCATACACAAGGCTAACAAGCATGATGATCATATAAACTCTTATATACTATAGTCTGATACAATCAAACCCATATATCATCATCTCCATCAAATAAGTCATCCTTGGTGATTTTGAGAAAAATGGGGAAAATAGTTTCAATTTGCTGTATAACACCACACTTTGTATTTCAAATGATGTAAGTATTTATTGACATTCAGGGTTGCAAACAATATTTTAAAGACAATGTAGTAAAAAAACTAAAAGCATTCAGCCATTCTGAATTCAATTTATTCAAAACATGACTGGGGCAATAGATTTGTTCCAACCAAGTGATGACTGGAAATCCCCACCTTATTTTAGTTGGATCACTGCAATTGACACAGAAAAACACATGAAGATGCACAGGGCTGGTGACAGTTGTCTCGCAGCCAGTCAAAATGAGACTTAAGTCGCTGGGCTAGAACCGAGAAATCAAGCTTTAAATGTGATGAGAGGGGTCAGATATTGATTTTTTTTTTTATTGCAGAAATCAAAAGTGCATTCATATCTAAACAAGACAGTATGGTTTTACCCTGGTTTCGTTTCTTTTTTGTGAGGAAGTCATGTAGATTTATGCATTCGACCTTTCATTTAAACTCGATTTTCTCAGAATTTCGGTCACTCCTGAGGGTCCCCCTTTGTCTCTTAAAACTGCAATATCTCTGGCTAGAATAAAGCTAGCACAAAACTGTTTTCACCATCTGAAGGGGTATGAAATAAGCTTTTACATGATACCAAAAACCCCATATGGTGAAAAATCGACATACGACTCATTTTGACTGGCTGCGAGACAATTGTTCTCGGATCTCGTGATGGAGCAGTAACAAACATCAGTGATTGTTCTGTTTTTAACAGGAGGTTAAAAACCTGGAAATCCCCTGGGGATTTCCAGGTTTTTGCTTAGTTGAATAGGAACTATTATTGTATGAGCTTAATAATATGCTTTAACTTAATGCCATCTTTGCAGGTATTGACAGCATTGTACATGCTATACTCTCAGCTGGGAATGTCAGCTTTGGTCGGACTGGTCATTATGCTTTCTCTTATCCCACTCAACTCTTGGGTGGGCAAAAAAATAAAAAACCTGGAGATGCAGAGAAATGATATAAAAGATGAAAGGGTGAAGGTCATGAATGAGATTCTTGCTGGAATTAAGGTGAGGCCAGAAGAAGCTATTATTTTATGATCATGGTCACTGTTGGATAAATTCAGCTTAAACAGTTTATGTTACCTCTGTATGATTCCCAAATGACATAGGCTACTTCATTGAAAATATTTTTTCTTTGACAACTACTACTGAGCCTTGAATGATAGCCTTTCAGTCTATGACTTCTTAGCATAAGTTCTGTGAGTATTCGATGTTGAAATAATCTCTGGACTTTGGTGGGGGAGTTAACTTATTCAGATTTAGTAAAGTGAAAGAAAGGACATGTCTCTACAAGAGTGTATTAGCTTGTCAAATAAGAAATACAAGGTGCCAAGACAACATTTGAATCTCAAAACAAGCCTTTCAGAAGGCATTCAAGAGGGAGGGCTTCGCATTTCATAGCCCATGATTACACCAATTGTAGTGTTTTGTGCATATTGAGGTTTTTTAATGTGTTTTTGCATTTTTCTTGAAACTTTGCTTTTTTTTCCTTATCTTAACAACATATTTTCATCACATTTGGTCCACACACTTTCTTTGACATATAAAGTAAATGGCCCAGGGCCATATTCAAGAAGTTACCGTAGCTCCCTATGACTTGGTGTAACTGCTACACCAAGGCGTATCTCACTACACAGTATACATGAAAAGCACATACATCTAGTCTGAAAGCGCCCTGAGCATGGCGTAACTTTACGGATGGCTTGATCCTCCTGTAACTGACTAACCCTCCTAAAGTGAAAAATAAAATGCTGACTACTGCCTGCACACCACTTGTCTATCTGTCTGCCTATGGCTGTCTCCCTCTGTTTTTCTTTCTCTCTTTTCCCCTTCCTCTCCCTCATTCTCTCTGTTTGGCTAATGTGAAAATACATGTAAATGAAATGATAATTCCCATGACTGTAATTCACCCAACCATAGTTAATCTTTGGATGTCTATAATGTTTGCATGTGCTGATTATTTAGGGCACAATTAATTTACAGACAAGCTTGAGAAGCCTCAGCGATGATTAAGTCTTTTTTTTTTTAATGGTTTATTGTTGAAAATAGTAATGCACTATGTTTCACTGAAATAAATTATTTCTTAGCATTTCCATCTCTGTCATATTTTATTATTCATTTATTTATTTATTTTTTACTGTTGTTTCTTTGACTATGGACATCACAACGAATAAAAACCAACTGCCAGAAATATAACAGTAGATATGCTGATAGTGCTAGCTTACTTTCTACCTACCACTGTGTGGGCATTGCATGGCCTAGTTGCACAAACATAAGAGCATAAAACATAATTGGGGAGCATGTTCATGCATGCCCAGTTGCTCATGATTAGCTATTGCTATGCAGTTTTGCATAACAAATCACAGTTTGTAGATATTACGCTCAACTTACAGATAGGTAGGTGTAGGTTGGGTTCATGAATACCGAACTGAATGGTATCTCACACCAAGTCGCCCACATGGGTACCCTAGCCTACACCAATGCGTAACTCCTTTGTAGCTATGACAACTTCATGATTACCACCCCCGACCTTTGTACATATCTGATATATGGCATTTTCAACAACTCATTAAAAAAAACTATCACTAAAACTTCAATAGATTTGTTCTGACTAAGTGAAAGATTGGAAATCCCAGGGTCTATTTTGAGCAGGGGTATAAATATTCCAAACTGTTCACAAGTTTGTCTCACTTTTTGGTTTGACCTGTTATGGTGGGTAGGAAATATGTGCCTAAAACTCTTCACTATTGAACCTAGATGCCCTCCAAATAATAGCAGTGGTGAGTAGTGTTAACGATTTAATGATGTAGGAAAATTCCTGACCTACTTCCGGTGTGGGGTTTTTCCCGAAATCTTGTGTTCTGCTATTGTTGTGGAAATTTGTGGTGGAATATAACATACTTAAGTGAGTGTTCCAATTGTAGCAGGGGGTACAAATTCTCAGCGAAGGATTTCCAAGTCTATGCTGGGTTGAATATGAACTATATGATGAAGTCACTATTTAGATATTTAATGTTGGAAATGACATGCAAAATTTGGAAATATTTGATGGGGTGGTAATAGAGGAGACAGATTTTGAAAACAAGGCAGAATCCAAGATGGCAGCCATTTTCATGGCAACCAGACATGCTAGCAAGTCTCCAGACATATTCTGAATCAGACAGACATGCCAATTACACATAAGCATAAAATAAAATGAAATATGGTGAAAGGCAGTTGCTTTGCAGGTCACCAGCTAGCTTTGCATTTCAATTATCATTGATTTGATTGAAAAAAAAAAAATACAAAAAAAAATAAAAAAGTGAAGTAATGAAAAATGTGGATATTTATCCTTTTGTCTCCATTATTATATCCCCATTCCTATTGTTTTATTCTTTGGTATTTCAGGTGTTGAAGCTCTATGCTTGGGAGAAAGCTTTCATGGAAAAGGTTGCCAAAATTAGAGACCAGGAAGTGGATGTCAATAAATGGATCAGTATTTGTCGAGCATGCATTGATCTCATGTTTCGAGCAATTCCATTCTTGGTACTGTACCACCATTTGACATCTCAAGAATTACAGAAAATTTGTCCATTTTACCAGAACAAACACACTAAAGAGCACATGTGTAGTTTGTAGTGTTGTACTATTTTTACTGTTAGACTGGGTGACTGAATGTGAATAGAAATCATATAGTATTGAATATTCTATGGATAATTTCATAAGTGATTCAAATTTTCTCAAACAAAAAACAAAACACAGGATGAAATGAGAAGAAAGAGTATTATTCTTTTTCATTTTATTTTTATATGGAGGATAATGCGAAGTTCTGTTCAAACAATATCATAAAAGCTAGTAATGTTTTGTTTGACCTCAAGAAGCTATGCCATTTACCCCTGGGTGTGAATGTTTGGAAATGTATACTTAGTAATATACACTTTACAAAAATTGCTATCACCTGGGGATAGTTCAAAGGAAATGAAGGTATACAAATATGATATGAGGCAATCAGGATTGTATCTTGTGTCAAATCAATGTGATTTTCAGCTGGTTCAATTAGAAAACAAATTTAAAAACAAACAAATAAGTAGAAATAGAAGAAGGATAAAAAGTAGTGAAAAAAAATCTTATTCACATTTTCTACACTCATCAAAGAAATGTTCAGCCCCCTTAGAAACCATTTTCGAATGTATGACATTCTGTTAAAATGATTAATCACTCAAAGAATGTGTAAAACATGCATAGAATTGTTTTTACTACCACAGGTTCGCCTTGCAGCATTCATGGTTTACATCATTCTGGGAGGTTATCTCAATCCAGCCAGGGCCCTGGTTGTACTTTCTCTATTTGAACTTCTGAATGAGCCCTTTAGTTTGATGCCTCTGGTAATCCCAGGTTTTGCACAGGCTGCAGTAGCAATGAGACGTATTAATGATTTTGTTAACAACAAAGATATACCAGAAGATATTGTGTCAAGAAAGGCAAAAGCAGGTAATTCCCATTCCATTTGAGACACAACACAATGAAATCAGGCGCTTTGCCAAACTGAGGCAACAAGAGAAATCATGTGGTTTTTTTACAGTAAATGAATTTTTAGCACAATTTTTTTAATTTACAGAACCCTTCTATGTCAATCTAATAATGCATTTCAGGGTTAAATTTGTTGAAATTGATTGAATGGAAACCCAAAAATTGTAAATTTAATGGCATGGATTGGTAAGGATTTATAAAAGTGATTAGCATTTTTTCACAAAATTCAGCTGCAGCAACAGGTCACTTCCATTGTCTTTAATATCTCGTCTTCTACTTAAGGCAGAACTAAGCTTTCTTCATACAAGAAAGGAAAATTAATAAATAATCTTCACAGTAATACCAATAGCTCCATATGTCCAAAATTTGACGAGAGCCTGATTTCATCGTGTCACATCTCATTTGCATTCTTATAGCTATGTGAGAGAACTTTTCATTTCTTTTACCATGTACATGTATCTAGGGATATTTACTGGGGTTTGAAATAAAACCATGAACATATGCTGTGAAGTCTATTTCTGTCCTGTCCACAGTATCTCAGGAAAGTAAGTCCTTAATCATGATTTTGCGTTATATATGTTGGATCAAAAAAACACAATTTTCTCAAACTTTGTGGATAATTTGTTGTATGAAAAATTTACAAAGAAAAGTTTACTTGTCGATCACAGAATGTCTGTTTATGTGTCTGTCTGCTTTAATTACCACAGATTCAGCTGTTGAAATACAGAAAGGGATGTTTTCATGGGATACTACTTGTGAAAAACCAAATCTAGAGAAGTAAGTTTTGTTTCATTTCATTCTGCAGTCGAGTCCACACAAACTGAACGCTGATAAAATGAATTTCTGATAAACTGAATAAAAATGAAACAATGGATTTTTTTCCTCTTTGCGCCTATTAAATGCCTCTCGCATAAATCGAAGCCATCGCTATGTGTTTCAGTGCCGCCACAAAGGTAAAAATCGGGCTATGGTCATCTCTATGTGGTTTCCACCAATGCGGATGCCGGCGATTTGAAAACAAAGGAGACAGCATCGCGGATAGGGCGAGAGGAGTTAGACAATGCATTGTGCCTCGCGCGCAGCATAAGTAGGCCATGTGTTCACAGGGGGGGGGGGGGGGATAAACAGTGTATCAGGGCCAGCTCTGCCAACAATCAATCGATAATCAAGCATCCTAGCAGAACCCATAGTACAGGTATACACCTAAATGTATTAGTATACGAGTTAGAGCTACATGTATTACGAAATGTGCAGGTTACGCTATAATAGAGCGCTGCGCCGGTGTTATGATGTTGGTTCTCGTACCGGGATAGGATAGGCCAGATTCTACATCGTGCTAGTTTGTTTTGTCTTTTTTTTTCGCTTGCAGTTGACTCGCTTTTATCCTCACAGATTATGTGATGGCTTCCTTTAACTGTTTTCAGAGTTAAAACTATTTCAGGGGTAAAACTTACTCAGCTGCCCTTTTTGGGACTAAAGCATTAACAGTCCTTTTCAGGGCTAAAACCCACTCATCAATAGTTATTTTCACGGCTCTAACTTTTCTTTACATTACTTTTGCATTCAACACAGCCCTTATTAGGGCTAGCAATCCAATGATACGAGAGGGCTTGAATTTAAGATAAACACAAAGTTCGGGAGCCATAGCGGGATTTCTTTGTAAAGGGAAATAATCCTGGAATAAAATAAAATAGTGCCTCAATAGTCATTCGAGAATTGCTCTCCCCCCCTTTTAAAAACTGGAAGATGAACTCTCTTTAATCGAATCAATTAGGTTGGTCCCGGCAAATTCAATTTATGCGGACTCAACTGTATTATAGTTTACTGGGAGGAGGGTTAGTCTGAGACCATCATTTTCTTTTTTTTCTTTCTGTTTTTTTTTTTGAAACAATATTTTCGTATCATTTTTCAGATTTCTTAAGTACTAGAAGAGAACCCATGGTTTTCATGGGAGATCTTTTAAATATAGGTCAGATCGACACTGCCCCGGGACTCAAAATATATGGCAAGTGTGCCCATCTCGATGTTGGTATTTTGGATGATTAAACTGAATGTTCGTCAAAGAAAACATTTTTGGTGTTTTGAAAGTGTCATTCTATCAAACATACAACTCGGATCAAACACTCTCACAAGTTTGTTACTCAGTTATTATTATTGCTTGTTAAGAATCATGTCAAACATAGTAGGTTTTTTTCAGTTTCATATAGATAGAAACACAGATTGCAACAATGTTGTGTACCAAGTTTCATATGGATACATTCAGTAGTTTTCAAGTCCATAAGCCTAGTATGGATTTTGTTGCAGATTTATGGTATAGATAAGATGGATAACTAATCTGTTGAAGAAGTTAAACTTTTTTATTGGACATTTTTTTTATGTGTTTTTTAAAATCATGTATCCATCTGATTGTTACTATCCTCACATTGTCATCAGTTATGACTCATGGCTTAATAATGGATGGAAGTTCGGTATTTATTTCTCGGCATTCAACATCTTTATTTTCTGAGATCATATCCATTTGTTGTTAACTGTTTCTTTTAATTGAACAGAACAAGTTGTTTCATTCTGTACTTGAAACCTGTAAAAACAAAACCAGTGACTTTTCAGTAAACTTGTCAGATATGTGGCATTCTTTGGAAAGAAATCAAATTCCAAGTTAAATTATCTCAAAATCCTAAAATTTCTAAATTATGCCTTACAGAGATAGTTTTACATCATTTAATGCAAAATTCTATGCAGTGGAATCTGCTTAAAGTCAACCTCTCGGGACTGAGAGAAAGTATTGACTTTAAGCAAGGTTGGCATTATCTATTTTCAGGAGACACAATATGTGGCAGGCACGGGGGGGGGGGGGGGGGGGGGGTGGAAAACCTCTTT
>JBCEWB010091463.1:0-12450 GCA_039654565.1 Peronia peronii
CCCCCCCCCCCCCCCCCTTGGTAAGTACCCCCGTAACAGTCAGCGATCGCTCAAAATGGCCTTGGATGTGGGTGCTACATTTTCATCATATTTTGAATTTGAAACAGATTTTCTGAAAAAAAAAAATGCTTGTTTTGTTAGGATTCGAGTTTTCGCCACCTGATGTGTTTCTGTATATAGATTTACATTTTTTTTTGTTGTGATTGCGCATGCGTAACTACCCTTGTTTCATTTTCCAGGAGGGTGCTGTAGATCTAGTGTTCAAGTTCAGAGTTTTCTAGTAAAGTCCTATTTTTAGGCATTTTCAAATTTCTCAAGAGTCTTCTCTGTATAATTTAAGTGAAATCTGGTTGCGACCATCCTCTCATCCTGTTCGCTTGGAGGCTAAGTAGGTCAATATAACTGCTCATTAGGACCGCAAAACATCATGTGAGGATCTATCAGTGATGCATCCTCCAAAAGTAACTGAAAATTCTACTTTAATTCCTATGTTTGTTGATAGTTTTCTCTCACTGTGCTTAAGGCAACGAAAACTGGTCCCACTGGGACAGATCTGCTTAGTAAACCCACAACACTAGAAAGACCTATGTCCGGATAGCAAAGAAACACTAGGCGGACCTGTATCCGAATAGCAACAGCCTTGCGGAGAAATATGCCATTGTCATTGTGGAGCCAAATTTGTGATGAACTCATCTGTCAATGAATTTAGTAGCAGGATCTAAATGTGACTGCAAACAGATTCTGAATTACTGAAATGTAACATTTTTCTGTCTCAAAGTCCCCATTTCCTGAAGAGTGTAAGAGCAGTGTTGACATACTGTGTAACCATACTATGCAGCATGGACACCTTAGTGACAAGGCTTTGTTATGGATTTCTGCACTGCATTAAAATCTTTGGATTTCAGCACTCATATTTATAATGATAAAGTAAGGGTAGAATTGGATCATTGTTTGGAAGAGTTTTCTATAATTAGTGAGACAAATTTATACCTTCTTGACTGTAAATTGGGCTGCTGAAAATTGTGTATTACCTCCTAAAGACAGCTAGCCTATTCTGAATCTGACCACTTCGTAAGATTATAGGATATTTTCATGTGAGAATGAGAATTCAACATTATTATGTATTTAAATTGTTATCTGGCGGTGAGAATCTTTTTATCAGACATGCGTGGTACTAGTGTTATTGAAAATGTTTTGTGGTTAGGTGTACAGAATGTGCAATGGAAAAATTGTATCAGTACATTATACATGATTCTTTTTTACATTTTGACAAAGCGATTAATCTGTTTTGCTTTTTTTTTTTTTCTTCAGTACCTCAGAGGCATCATGATCAGTATCGTATGAAATTTTTGAGGGAAATGTATATAAAGAGACTGAATTTGGGACCAGAAAAACCAAGACGACGGTCAGAGTGGATAAACTGGTTTGTAATATCAATCACAGTATCTATGGAATGGACTGTGTGATTTACTTATCTAAATTAGGATCCAACTATCTGGGCAAAGAACAGTGCTTTGGGACTCCATTATCTTCCTTTACGATTTGTTCTCTCCTTTAAAAAAAAAAGACAAAGTTAAAGAAAGTCTAGCTTTGGTAGGTCTCTGCTCTTTATTGACATAATTTAGATTCAGCCTTATTAGTTGTAATTTGTATTTGAGGACAGAGCATTCAGATTTAGATCATGTTTCTTTTCACATCATATTTCAGTGAAATACAGTTTTAATGAGTTATTTTCTATGTGTGTGTACAAAATAATTTTTGCAATTACGAACTGTGTGAGAACTTTTTAAATGAATATTATTTTGCTCACAGGAATTATGACAGTGAAATCTTTGCATTTGGAAAGCGACTCGGAGAAGACTTCAATGAAGTGACTCTGCGTCAAGCATTCATTCACAGGTGAGTGTGTGGATGCTTTTCATTGTTCATGGCATTTCATGTATTTCCTTATGTATAACCAGACTTATTTTCCATCTTCTGTGTTTTATTCAAGCAAATGTGTTGTAATGATATTGTTATTCATCGTCATTAGCATTATTGTAGCTCCCTTTTTTATGGGCGAATTAGCAGTTGATCTTTAATTGTGGGGAAAGAAAAAAAATCTGAAAAAAAATTATCAGCACTTTGTCCCTGTCTTTTGGGGTTTTTTTTTTTGTCTTACTGTATAACCAGTTTTTTTGTTTTTTTAAATTCTTTATTCATTTACCAAAAAGTGATAAGTGTCTATACTGATTTTTAAAATACATAAATTTACTGTTTACTGTTTTCAAGAAATTTTTCTTTTGTTTTCTCACAAAGAGCTGTTCAACATATATGAGGCGGCTGAGAAAAGGGGGCTCATATCGCTGGGACAACTTTTGAGATATAAGGCAGAAAGGGCAAAAATGTAACCTCAGGTCAAAATTGAGTTCTTGTCACCAAAGTAATCTTAAACCATTTCTATACATTGTGTTAAAAGGATAAAACAATCTGAGCCTCCGAAAAATGTTAAAACTTTTATTTTCTGATTCTGTCACGTTGCGTTTTCGCCCAAAATCGTTTCAAATCGACCATTCTAACACGGTATTTTGTGGAGGCTTTCCTGCATATATTACGATAATAAGACCCTAGCTTGCCACATACCGTTGTTTTCTTTTTCCGCTCTTCCTCGTAGTACTGAGTGCATATGAATACAATGCATGACATGTGAGTGGAAAGAGGTACGAAAGTTTGTAAACATTACCACGTTGTATGGTCTTCACCTTGTAACTTCAAGAGCTCCCCATGCTTTCCTTTTCGATACGGATATAAATATGTTGTTTGAATAATAAATACACTTTTTCTGACATTGAACGTCTTAATTTTCTTCGGATAATGTTATTTTAATCATTTTGTAAGATTAATTATGTGATCAACATCCGATCAGAGTCTGTTACCAAGAGAAAAAAAAAAATAGATCTAATGGTGTCCTCATCACTGTCAAATGACACTAACAACTTTACATTCCTTCATGGACTGAGAATATTGGATTTGCAAACAGAGAAGGCCCTAATGAATATTATTCAGAACTAATTTTGTGATATACAGTGGAAATCTGTCCAATAACTGTTATGGACAAAGAATCCAGCGACGATGAAGACTCGATCGTGGTTGCCACGCCAACAAGATCTAGATTTAAACTAAGACCAGAATTCATACATCTTGTCTGTTTAATGACCTATTCATATGTTTTAGTGTAATAAAGTTAAATTTCCTTCTTTCTGGCATTATAAGATTCGACATTTAATCACTAATGATGTTTTTTGCAGTCTTGTGGTGAGAAATGATGCTTAATAAAAGTCTAGACTTTAAATGCGTTTTTCTCAGTTTTTACTTTTGCAGAGTGACTTTCTTCAAACGAGCTTAATTTTGTCCCCAATTGAGATATTTGAACAATTTAAACTGTTTTCTATTCAGAAATGGCTGTTACAACTGAAAATAGTACTAACTCAAAATGAAAATTTTCTCTGGCCGCCTCACATATAGTACAGTAAGAGAATGAATTTTTAACCTTGCAAAGTTTCTGTGTTTTTGTTCTTTCTTTTTAACTGTGATCATGAATTTAACCAAGGTTTTCTGGGGTATTTATTTCCAGCTCCTACTTGGAGGGAGAGAAGAGAAAGAGGGCAGAGCTTGGCATTGACATAGAGTCTGTTCCTTTACAGTTAGAAGATAATACATTACTGGCTGAAAAAGGTACATATTAATTTTCTAAAGAATTGGATATACATTCATCCACCACATTGGCCACATGAATGTACAACCTCCATGTCTTACTTCTGTATTTTTTTATCTTGAAAAATAGTGAAAATTTGATTTGTGGAAGGTGGGGAAGCATATGAAGAATTATTCCTCATATGTATTTTAATGGCTGAAATCTTATGGCTTCCTAGTCATAGTAACAGCACAATTGTATTTTATATTTATGTGGTGTCGATGGCTTAGCGGTTAGGCCATCGGATTCGGGATCTAAAGTCTCGGGTTTGAATCCTGACTGGTCCTGACATTTTGTCCTTGGGAATGACAATTTACACAGATTTCCTGACTCGACCCAGGTTTAAATGGGTACCCGACTATAGACAATGAACGAGATTGTTAGACTGATAAGGATTTGAGTGCCTAACAGGCAGCCGCCTTGTATGCTTCCCAGGAAGCTGAGAACGTTTATGAGTGTCTTCTTTGGGTCTGTCGGGGTAATAATAGATTGTAAAGCGCTTGGAGCCTGTACTTACGAAGATAAGCGCTGTATAAATGCTCTCTATTATTATTATTATTGTATCATTATGAGAACTATTTCAGGAGCTGAAGAAGGAATAGAACGGCAGAAAAACTATATTTCAAATTGTTTCTCTGTTTATTTGTATATCATTTTCAGGAGAAAGGCTGATGAGCAATTACGTGAAAGTGTATTTGAGAAACATGTACCCTTACATGTTTGAAGAGGGCATATGGTGAGTCTGAATTTTCCAAAGTGGCTGCATCAAAAACATATATCTAAATGTAGTTGTCATTTTTCGCAAATTGTCATGATATTTTTGTCATCGTCTAATAATTTACTTTCTTACTTTATATTCACTTATAGCCGTAGGACTGAATAAGAAAGTATTCAACAATTTTAGAAATTTCCATCCTTTTGGTGCTCAGTTTTTTGCATGTAGTAGATTTGAGAGGAAATGATAAGATGGATAAAATTAACCAAAGAAACAAAATAGATTTTTTTTTTTAAAAATGTGTAAACAATAAGATCTTTTTGAAGGGGAATTTCTTTGTGACAATAAGATAATATCAAGCAGAAAGGCTTTATAAACAACATTTGATTTTGTATTGTGAAATGTCATAGCAGTGTCTGTTCTCACGTTTATTTTGTCACAGATTTATAGAATTAATGATTTCATTTTGAATTTTCAGTGCACTGCATGATTACCTTGTGACAGATGATATGTTATCTTATATTGCCAAACATATAGGCTGCGAAGATCTTATTCTCTCAGAGGTGAGAATTTTAATTTTCTTTCTTTTAGATCTTACTATCTGAAAATTTCAAACTCTTCAATTTTTAAATTGAGAACAAATTGTCACATTTTCCCAGCTCTTTGTCATAAGATTATGACTTTGGCTCCATGAATCTACCATTAATGATTTTTTTCACGTTAAACCAGGTAAAGGAAATCCATCAACTTTTCAATTTTAAATTTCACTCTCAATTAATGTCATTTTGCATATCATACAATTTTACGTAGCATCATTTGATAATAATAGTAACAGAGAGCATTTATATAATGCTTATCCCGGTACAGTGTACAAGCTTTAAGCACTTAACAATCCATTATTAGCCCACTGGCCTCAATGGAGACTCTCAGTACATTCTCAGCTTCCTGGACAACATACAAGGCAGCTGCCTGTTGGGTGCTCAAAATCTTATCAATCTTGCAATTGTCAAGCTTATTATTTAAGCTTTTGTCAAAATATTGGTTCACAGCATTAGGATACTTATGAAGCAATTTTTGATGAATCAACAGGATTTTCCAGTTTTGTCTGAGACACTGAGCGTAACATTCAAAGCTGTGGTGGGGGCATTGCTGGAGGACAAGGTATGTGACAGAAGTTACATCAAGAATACATCAAGACTTGGGTTTGGCTTGTAGTAGCCCATGAAAAATTGATTCCTTGTATTTAAATGTGGAGCTAGACACTTAATAAACATATTTTCAGTTATTCAGGGCCAAAAAACGAATTTACGAGACTTCTAAGGATCCATCCAAAATGTTGTGTGGTTTTGTTGTTGTATCTGTAAGCCACAAGTAAGATAATCTTCCAGCTAGTTGAGGGTTGTTTTTTTTTTATTTATTTTAGCATCCTGGACATTCAAAGTGTTTGAGAAATGTCTTCTCTCTTAACATTTCCAGGAATCTCTTACTTTTCTCAGGTCTCTCATGTTTTTCAAAATTTCAGTCAGTTAATGTTTGCATCCTTTTTTCACCTCTCTTTCCATGTACCAGAGACATTTTCTCATTTTTTTGTTAATTATTTTTATTTTATTTTTTTAGTGTGTGTGTGTGTGTGTGCGTGTGTGTGAATTTGCCTCTCAATAACTTAATTGAATGAACATGCGAATGCTTGGTGCAAATCTAGCCTGAAATACTGTACCTCAAAACCAGTCCAACATCGTCCCATAATATTTTTTGACAATCTTCCCAGAATCTCCTGAATAATTATGTTTTACCAATTCAAGAGACCCTGAGTTAGTTCCCTTTGAATGTGATGTTGGGACTGTTTATCCCATTGCTTGCTAGTATTTCCTGTGAGGTTCAGATTCGAGATAAACATGTTGGAGAGCAAAAAAACAAAGAATACAGTATTTAAATAAGTATTTTTTTGAGTGAGTTTGCTATACTCTTGAGTGGTGTATGGTGCCTGTTTATATAAGAGGGAAAAGGGTGAAATGATGATATGTGGTTGGGTAGTTTTTGCCACTGCGTTGTGACATGCTTGTGACTGCTTTCACAAGCAGTGTATGTTTTCATATTTATAATTTTTATATTTTCAGAAAGTATTTAACAGATTCATTCAGTCTATGAAATACCTTTCATTAGTTGCTCTCAGTGATGAATTATCCTGTCTATTGGGAAGGGAGACAGGTGCAAATCTTGTCATGTGGCGAGTAAAAATTGTTTTCTTTTTGTTTGTTTACTTGTTTTTTCACTCTTTGTTTTATCAAATATTTATTCATAGGGTCAAGAACAGGCTGAGAGGTTTGTCGGAGACTTTGTGCTACCTCAGCTTATCGGCAAAGATATCAATGAGCTGTGGGAGGTTATCAACCCCATGGGACTCCTCACAGCTGTGCTTGCTTTAAGTGGACGAGGTGAACCAGAGTCCAGGTATGTAGTGTTGCGCTGTGGTTTTGATTTGTGACTCCCATTTTTAAGTATATACATAACTGTAATTGTTGATGTTTTGTGTGTGGTTTTCTCAAGCCAAGCAGAAGTTACGACATAGTAATCTGTGTCAAAGTAATGGACTGAACTACAGGTATTGAAGGATAAGTTACGAATGTCCCATGAGTCGTTATTGAATTGCAACCCATTTTTTAGTTAGATAAGTTTTGTGAAAGGCATTTCTACTTATTGAAGACAGCTTTTTAGTCACACATATGTAAATCCTGCATTGTTGATAAATAATGGTGGTGAATTAGTGATAGTGATAGAAATTATTTGAAGATGCACCAAAAATTCAACAGAGTGAGAAGTGACATAGTTAATAGGATATTCCAGGATAAAAGCAGGCTTTTTTGCTATCAAGCTCATCAAGTGCAATACATTAATGATCACTTCACTGCTCTAGATTCTAGAAAAACTTCTGCTAAGATTTATTTTGTATTTTTTGCATATGCTGGAAATAATTTGTCAGGAATATGGAATCAAGCGCTGAATTATTCTCAGTTTTTAGTATATTCTCAGGTGCGATCTGATTTTTCTGTTATCAGATCATGTGACATCACTGGGTAGATGTGAAGACAGTTAAGATTACATGGATATAGAATGAAATTCTCAGAAATAATAGAGAAAATATAAAGTTGTAGAGTCGTGTATCACTCTCACCCTTGCTGTTTTTATTCTTTATTTCAGACTGTTATGGAAGTCAGGCGCTAACACCATTATGTCTCTTTATTGGGTTGGGATCTATAGTGACAAACAACTCATTGCCAAAGGTAAGTGTCTGAAGTTGTGTTTTTTTTCTTCCACATTTTATTTATGTGAATTTCTAACATAATAGAACCATCATATATATCAGAACAATCACTTATCTGATTTATCCATGCATTGAAAATTTATTATTTTTCAACAAGGATCTTTTGAAGTGATAATAATTGGTAATTCAAGCATTTATATATCTCTTATAATTTTGTGAGACTGACATCATTTGTAGAATTCTTCAGAGATTGACAAACATGCACAGCTGAAGATGTATAAAATCTGATAGGGTGGATTAATGCTTGATTTTGTGAAATAGTCTGTAGTAGAAGACACCAACAAAGTTACAGGAACAGACTAATGTTTGAGGCAGAATATTACCAGTCTGCAGGTGGTTTATTGTTTCATTATTATTGGAACATCTTTCTTCCTACATTTGCCCTCCTTGGCCCATATTCCTATCCTCAACTAAGGTGGAGAAGAGTGAAAGAAAAAAAAAAAAAGATGTGAATCACCCATTTTTTTCAGCCATCAAACATACGTCCCTTTGCCAAGTACAAGAGGTATACCGCAAGCGTTATAAAGCATGAAAAAAAATCATTTTACCTCCATTTATGTGAAACAAGTGAGGCAAAAAAGATTTTTTTAAAAACTCACGATTGAAAAAAAAACATTTTCATCATAAGATGAATTTTTGTTGAATTTTCTGACACTCACATTTCAAATAACAAGAGAAAAAAGTAAGCCTTTCCTTTCATATAAAAGTGCTTATTTACTTCCTATACCCTACAATGGAAAATAATTTGACTGGCACAAAACCACTCATTTTTATAAAATATTCTTTATTTTTGAGGTGTTACAAGATATATTTAATGATATGTTTTATTTCAAACAGCACCAGGAGAATCTGTATTGATAGCTGAAGAAATGGCTGCAAGGGAGGGCATCAAGAAAATGATGAAGACAGAAGACAGTCGACCACCTCTAGTCCTGGGCAAAATGGCAGAAAATTTAAAACTGGACTCCAGTCGAAAGAACGCCAGCGCGACAGATATTATCAGGAAACATTTTGAACAAGGCAAGAAAGAGAAGAATGTGACAACGTTGTCATCAAGCTGAAACTTTGTCAGTCTGTTTCTGTTCATCCCTCTTCACGTGTATTGTCATAGTGGTGCTGTGAGTGTGTGCAGAATTCATCTTATGAATTGCATGATCATGAAAGATGAGTGGGCAGAATGTTTTGTACATGTATAATGCATTACTAGATTTCATGCACAGTTTGTAAATAATAATAAACAAAAGATTTCAAGAAAGACAACATTCTTCTTTTTATTATTGACTTGGATTTCAGTATTTATTTTGTAGATATTTTCTGCCTTCTTCATTTTATAATGTCTGTTGTGTGATTGTTTTTACAAAATATAGTCTTCCAAAAATATCACAGACTTTGATGTGAAGCACATACATACATGTTATTATACAAGGCAAATATTACAGGAA
This sequence comes from Peronia peronii, assembly GCA_039654565.1. Classification (NCBI taxonomy): domain Eukaryota; kingdom Metazoa; phylum Mollusca; class Gastropoda; order Systellommatophora; family Onchidiidae; genus Peronia; species Peronia peronii. The sequence continues at coordinate 9,213 of JBCEWB010091463.1, forward strand.
AGTATAACTGAGATCAGAGGTGCAATTTCATAGAAGTCTAGATAAGTGCAATACTGTACATTTATTGTATTTTTAGTAATTTCCGGTGACGTAAATCACTTTTCAAATTAACATTATGAAGATCTATAAATAAACAGTTACAAAAAGTGCATATACAAAAACAGTTAAGCTTCTACTCAGGAAAAAACTCTTTAGGGTATTTCAGCACAATACACTGAGAATTCATATGTCTAGTTTTTGTTGCAACATGTTTTCGTTCTCTTCTTGGAGTTGGACCATGCCCTTCCTGTCACAGTTTTTACCTTTCTATTTAACTCTACCCAGATCTGTCTATACTCCTCTGAGCGGGCTGGATATGGCAATAATTTAGCATTATAGTTCACTAAAAAAATCGTTACAGTTGGCTAAAACATGAAACTTTCTTTCCAGCATGAAATTGCCATGAAAAAAAATCACTTAATATCACATTTTTGTCATTCAGTCTCTTAGTCTTTGTCTCACTACCTCTCACACTCCTGACTTTACCCACCAAGTGACAAGGAACTGATCTGGCAAAGATTTATTCATCACACTTTTCATTTTGTAACCAATAAAGGGGAAAAATAGACACTTCTTGTACGTGAATATAATACACTGTAATATGCTATTACATGTACATGTATAAGTTCTAACATATTGGTAGTTTCTGTTATTAAGGCATACTGGTCTTAATTGCTTACTTTAATTGTGATTAGATATCTAGTAAAGGAAAGGCTATGAAAAAAATGAAAGAATGATGTACATGTAATATTTGTTCAGATATGATCACTAGAAGTGAAGAAAAGCAGATTCTATCATTTTCTTATCTTTACTCACAATTCCTTCAACATGTACCTATTAAAACACCCAACAAAGTTTTTCTTGACTTTCTACACTGTTATTTTTGTAACTGAATGCATTCATTCAATGCAAATTTTCCAACTAATTGCAGTATTATACTAAGGAAAACACGAAGTAATTGCACAGTTATGGTCACGTTTGTTCTGAAGTTGTGTTCTGGTGACACAAAAAAACTGTGTTAAAAATGGCCCCAATTTCACTGGAAATTAAATACATGTAAGAAAAAAAATCATAGCTTTTGAACCAATGATGATATGAACAAAATTTAAAAAGTATAATGATCACGAGGCCAAAAAATTAAAGTGAAATTATTTTTAAGCATATTTAAAAACTTTGACTTTTTCACTGAACTGCCTGCTATCAACGCTTTGAGGGTTAGTATGGCAATCTGAATTGCCGTACATTTACATGTAATATTTTAGTATTCCTTAAAAAGTAAACCATAATCCTGGAAAATTACATCATGTAATGTTCAATAAAACATCATTCTAAAGCACAACTGCTGCGTAAGACATTTGAAAGCAGTCACACCCACAATGGTTTTATATGTATCATAAAATAATTGTCATAATACATGTATCTTTCTACTGTTAATGTCTATCCTTATAGATGTAGAGACCCTTTCATGATATGGCATTGTATTTGAGACATGACACAATGAAATCAGCCACTCGTCAAACTGAGGCAACTGGAAAAATCACCATTTTTTTAACATTAAGTGAATTTTATGATCTCGTTTCTCTTTAGGGGCTGTTCTGCTGCTTTTTTGCACAAGGCCCCTCTGTGGTGTTAGGAAAACTCCTTAAGTGGAGCTAGACAGGTGACGGTCTTCAGAGGAAGAGTGGGTTCTTTCATTAGATGTTTCAGCCTTTAACTTCCTGACATCTTCTAGAACCCCGGCCACACCAGGGTGATGATTCCCAATCTCCGCCACCCATCCTTTTTTTTTTTTTTTCGTCAGGGACTCTGGCTGGGATTTGAACCAGTGTCCTTTGGTTTTTGGTCCAGTACTCTAATCGCTACGCTACGCGTGTGCCACTGATTTTATTCTATTTAAATCTACCGTCCGGCATCAAGTGGTGTAGGGGTCACATCGTTCCTTTTGCACCAAGTCCAAAAGAAAGAGTTCTCTGCTGTTGTTGTTAGCTCACGCTTCTAATATTCTGGCCACTTAGGTTGAGCTTCTTCATTAGCGAATATACTGTTGAACCAACGTAGTCCCTTGCTCCCACCTCTGCTGCATGTTTGCCTTCATTCCGGCTCTACGCAACTCTGTCAGGAGATCTTGGTACTTAATTACATGTAATTCGGGATATTCTCCCCATCCTGTCAAATCGGCTACTATGTCCCAGTCGCCGACTCCCTTCAGTATTCCACGTACTGGGGTGTTGCAGGGGATCTTGGTGGGAATACTTATTGACTCTTGGGCGAATGTATTTTTCGGAGATTCATCTGATTTCTCCGGCTTTGTCAGTGCCGATGCAACTGTTCTTGCCAGCACTTCAAGCACACGATTGTGCTGCCAAGTATATCTTCCACTGGCCCATCCGACTTTGCAACCAGAGAGAACATGTAATGTTTGTGTTCCCCCCACAGAGTGGGCATTCGTCACCAACAGAGTTTGTTTTTGTGGGAAGCATATCAAATGCGGCACGGATACTGAAAGCCAGTTTCATGGGTGCCATGTGCCAAATATCCTTCCATGTCATGGTTCTTTGAAGGACACCCTCCCAGTTTGTCCACTGCCCCTACAGTCCCTGCTGCACAGTTTTTGGGATTCTTTTTTCGTCTTCCTCGTGCATGATTTCTTGGAGGACATTGTCTCGTTTTTGCTTAGGTATCGCTATGGACCACAATGAGATCGTTTGTTCACCTGCTCTTAATCCTTTTCTATCAGACTGAGTGAATCCAATGATCTCGTTTGTCTGTAGAGACTGTTCTGCTGCATCGACGGCTTCTTTCACTTTCCACTTTCAGCCCGTTTTCAGTTCAGGTTCCGCATTCCTCACAGCCTCATCCTGTGAGCCCTTGAACATCAGGTGAAGGCGGGCTTTCCCTATTTTGTGTTCTGCATTCAGGGACCTGAGTGGTAGCACTAACTTTGTTTGCTTACAGGTCAGTGCGACGTCGGTTAAGCATGGTAGGAGCCTTAGTCATTAAAAAAATGTATTTCAGAGTTAAATTTGCTGAAATATATGAAGTACCGGTATATTGGGTGAAGATCCAAATGTTATTTAGTGACATGACCTGAATGCAGATTTTCTCACTTAGTTCAGCTGTGGTGAGGGGGGGGGGGGGGGGGGGGGGGGGGGGGGGGGGGGGGGGGGGGGGGGGGGGGGGGGGGGGGGGAGGGGGGGGG
>JBCEWB010091473.1:0-12450 GCA_039654565.1 Peronia peronii
GGTGAGGGGAGGTGGATGGACTGAAGGGGTGGAGGTGGGGGGGGGGGGGTGTACGGAAAGATAGAATAATAGATAAATTGATGGGTGACCGCGTGAATATAGAGTGTTATTCTGCTACTATCAAAAATTCTACTCTCATTTTCATTCGCCTGAGGTTTTCCAGCTGATTACGATCGGTCTGGCATTGCGTTATTGTAAATGTAGTCAGACTGATTTTCTACGTCCGCTTCCATTTTTGACCCGCCACACAAGCTGTTAGTCGATTACATGAACGAATGCTCTTGGGAAGTTTGGGAAAGCTATTGCCAGCTGAGGACCAGTCTTCTTTTTCCTCGTTTTCCACTGTTTGTTCCATTTTCATCGTGTGTTTCTGTTATCTTTAATGTAATGCTCCTCTTTCTCTCAATCACACGGTCGTTCTCTTTTGCTATCAGATGAAGGCGTCAAATTGAGTAAAGGAATACGGAAAACAGGAAAGTCTCCCACCGAAGACTGATGGTTTCCCGCAGTCCTCCTCTTTTTCTGTCTGGAGTTTATTCGGTTTGTTCTCGTGTTGTTTGGGTTTCATGTTTCAGTCTCATTTGTTGTTGGAAAGAAAGAAAAAAGAACATGGGCGAGAAGGAGACTGGCTGAAGGAAAGACAGACAGACAGACACACAGACAGACGGAAATTGGAACCCATGCAGAGACTGATAGAGAAAGACGCAGAGAAAGAGAGAGAGAGATAATGAGAGAAATTAGAGAGAGAGAGAAATATAATGTGAGAAATTAGAGAGAGAGAGAGATAATGTAAGAAATTAGAGAGAGAGAGAGAGAAATATAATGTGAGAAATTAGAGAGAGAGAGAGATAATGTGCGAAATTAGAGAGAGAGAGAGAAATATAATGTGAGAAATTAGAAAGAAAGAGAGATAGTGTGAGAAATTGGAGAGAGAAATAATGCGAGAAAATAGAAAGAGAGAGATAATGTGAGAAATTAGGGAGAGAGATAATGTGAGAAATTGGAGAGAGAGAGATAATGTGAGAAATTGGAGAGAAAGAGAGAAATATAATGTGAGAAATTAGAAAGAAAGAGAGATAATGTGAGAAATTGGAGAGAGAGATAATGCGAGAAAATAGAAAGAGAGAGAGAGATAATGTGAGAAATTAGGGAGAGAGATAATGTGAGAAAATAGAAAGAGAGAGAGAGATAATGTGAGAAACTGAAAAAAGAGAGAGAGATGATAATGTGAGAAATTGGAAAGAGAGACAGATAGCGTGAGAAATAGAAGAGAGAGAGAGAGATAGTGTGAGAAATTAGAGAGAGATAATGTGGAGAGAGAGAAAGAGATAGTGTGAGAAATTGAAGAGAGGATATGAGAAAGCGGGTAGCAGAGTCGGGAAGTATGGGTGAAATAGACTCAGATTAACATTACTCTTCCATTCCCCAGTTTAATCTCATATTATAATTATGCTAAGCCTGAATGGATATCCAATTTTCCGTCTGACTGGAGAATTCTATTTCCCATCATCCTTTGCTGTCATCGTCACCAACATCTTAGAAGTTGTGCATATATTCTTGTCTTGGACCATCTTTTCTTGTAGATGGTAGACCCCTCTCTCTATTCTGCCTACTGATTGATTTCTTTTCACTGCAGTCTTTTCTAACTGGCTGCCTTATCTAGTTCACAGAAAGAGAGAGATTGCGGCAACACATCTGACCATCACGGCAAAATATGCTTTAGTGAAGAAGAGTAACCAGCACAACAGTAACAGTTATACGAGCAGCAACGACAGCAATGGCGAGCTCGATAAATCAACCAGTTCCACGAACGAGCAGTCATTTTTGTCCAATCTCTGCAGTTTTTTTTTTTTTTTTGTCAGCGACTTGTAAAGCTGCTGGATATGTCCTTTGTTTAGGAAAAGAGTTGTTGTTATTGATATGGTAGACGATCATTGTATCCTGTGTTCTTAGTCCCTTACCAACAATCAGAGTACAGTTGTGGGCAAAGATTTGCTTTCTGCCTTTCAGTTCAGGCTTGTTAATAGTTTTAGCCAAGGATAGCTTTTCTCTTGCCAGTGCCATTTTGAGGGCCATGGTAAATTTACATGTGTTTGAACTTTGGCGCATGAGGATAATTTGTGTCAGAAAAACACCATCTCTCCCAGTTGCCCTGATTTGTTTCCAGCATCTCTTCAGTTCATCTAGCTTTCATCAAAAGACACTGTGTCGTTTTATTTGCTGTGGTAGAATGAAAGGAAGGAAGGAAAAAGGGGGGGGGGGGGGCAAATTCGGGAGTATCTCAGTTATAGTAAGATGCTATAATTAAGAGTAAGAAAGGATGAGCCATTGCCTTATTCATCACTAAGCAATGTCGCGCAAATCTGACCCATTTATACTCAAGAATGCCCATGCCATAGGTATGTGTGAATGAGGATGGTGCGTATGTTAATGCATCTGTCTCTGGCCCAGACATTAGCCCATTAATCCTAGTGAATAGAATCCGGAGACTGACAGTGGAAAGTAGATTTGTCTGTGGAGTAATGGTAGTGATGCTTTTCTCCTCTACAGAGGAGTGTTCGCCGCACTTTGGCTCTTTCTTAATGGTACATAGCATTTGCGTTTGCAATGTCCTGTCTCTGTAAGGCTTAGAGCGGATTTGAAAAGCTTTAGTCTTTGTCTAAATCCCTGCAGTGGGACTATTTTAATATTTCAGTGAACAAAAAATCAGTCCTTGCAAGATATTCTTAATGCTGAATTTTTAAAGAAAAATGTTTTGAGTGTCTGAAATTCTTTGTCATATTAAGTCATAATTTGTTAGATTTGCGCCTGTTTCCATCCATTTCTCCACAGAAACAAGCTATTTCTTTCAAGAAGAAGCAGTCTCACTTAAATACATTGGCGGAGGTGTGGTGTTGATATAATGGGACACTTTACATGGTGAACCTCATAAAAACTGTTATTGTCAGTGCCCAGGTATATCTATCAGTATAACCAAGTGAAATGCATTAATATGTTTCACCGTATACAGAAAGTCTAAAGGAACATAGTTTATGAGATAGAACTACTTGGATATGTTTATCACTATGATCAAATATCTAGGTCAATAGGAAATTTTGAATAAAGACGGCCTTGATCATAAAGTTTCTGTTTTGTGACAGTTATGTAGTGGGCCATCAGCTAACTGCTCACACAAACTGCATGCAGCTTTATGTACCGGCATTATATACCTACCTACTCCTCCCCCTCTGCTTGTGACCTTGCGGGAAGCTACTGAATGTATCAGATGGCTGGGGTGACCTAGATGTTTACAGTGATATTTATACTGACTACCTGGCAGGTGGCTGTCTGTCTAGTCTCATTTAGTCTTCTATTGCACTCAGTTCTGTGGGCCGTGAGTCTGTAAGGGCCGTGAATCTGTACTTATTAAGACAGTTTCCTATGCACTTTGCCCATTCATGTTAAAGGTGCAGTTCTGTATAAATGTTAACACTTACGGTTGCCAAAACATGCAGATACAGAAATTGTTTCCTGCTTTTGTAGACTATACGAACATAGTAAGTACATCAGCTTTTGTCTCTTAAAGAGATGAACTTTCATGTGTTTATTATGATATGAACAGTTTACGGTCTATTTCTTTAATTCTTGGCAACTTGGGTGTTAAGAACTGGTGGAACAATAGGAGAAGGATGTAATTTTTGTTTTTGTGTTTTTTGTTCTGGTGATGCTGGTAAGTTCCTGAACTGTACAGTGTGACTGCTCAAGTTAATAATTCTTTGAGAAGTTTGTGGACTCCCAATGACAGTAGTAGTTTATGCTAAAGTGTGGCCAGTTCAAACATGAAAAAAATGAAAATCTCTTGGCTTAGACCAGGTGTTCATTTTTGTGTTGGTTAGCAATAGGCAAATCCTGAAATATTTGTGATTGGTCTAATGTTTGTTAGTTGTTTTTTTTACTGTAGTGACCAGCTTACTCTGCTGAAGACGTTCATGGCCAGGGATACTCCTGTTTATTTTCAGAGGTTTGGGGCCCAAGTTTTTTTGCCGTTGTTTTGTTTGAATAGCTTCTGTTTGACAGTGAACATGGCCAGGAAATACAGAGCACCAGTTGTGTTTGCTTGGGGAGAGCTTGTGTTGTTTTATAGTACAGGCCAAATTCTAAAACAAAAGTACTGTGTTTACAGCTTTTAGAAACCGACTAGTGCCGTGTTTTGAAGAACACTGGACTGAAACCATGAAGGAAAGTTTTCTGACATATGTATAAAAGGATTAAATAAAATCATACTTGTTTGGAAGATCAAAAAAAAAAAAAAAGTCATTTGGAAGTGGTTTATTTTTCCTTTTTTGTATAATGGAATGATGATTCCACTGCTACATTTTGTTAAAAGGAAAACAGAAATTTTGGGTAGATTTATATTTCTGTATATGAGACGGTAATTATGTTTTTGCCAGTTGTTGATAAGCCTATTTGTGAGGTGCTAATTGTCCAAAACAACAATATCAACCTGTCTCCTAAATTTTCACCAAAGTGATCAGCTTTATAAAGTATATGCTCCTGATGAATTCTTGGAAGTTCTAGGCTAGCATTATTATTTATTGTCCCAATGCTGTAAAATGTTTGATTCAAGTTGGAAAACTTTTGCTTGTGGAAGGATAACTGGAATTCCTGGTGAAGACAAGGTTATTCAACAGGTGGTTTGTTTTGTCTGTGAAGGATCTTGAATTACAAGTGGACACATGAGGTCTGCTTTATAGTTTAAATGTTGTTGTTTTTTTCCTCCTCCTTTTTTGAAATGCTGTGTTTGTAAACCTTGAGATATCATTCTAAGGCAAAGTTGTTTGGTTGTGTTCTGTGGGAAGGATGTTAAAGTGCAGAAGGACAATATGAGTTTAGGATTTTGTTAAAAAAATCTCATAATGAGTTTAGGATTTTGTTTAAAAAATCTCATTTTTTGGCAGCAAGGGAGTTGTGAAAATCTTTTATTTGTACGTAAATTTTGAAATATCAATTTTTGTATGAACTGGAGTGAGATGCAGACAGAAAGGTTTGAATTGTTGAGGAGATGTTGACTCATATCACTAGCCAAGACCTTGGGAAGTGTTTGAGATTTGTTATGTTTGTTTGGGATGCAGAGGTGTGACAAGGTATTTCATGGTTTGCCTGGCAAGGTGTAACAGATATTTGGCAAGCTCATACAGCAAAGATCTTGAGGATTTCACAAACCAAAGAAAACTTGTTATATAGAATTGAGGTGTCCATCTTGCCTGTAGTAAGATTTGTGTTCAACTTGTCTGTAGTTGTCCAGATTTGGACACCACTGAGTGTGAGCCAAAGACATCAGACGGTGCATGTGAAGTTGTTGATGATTTTGGAAACAATGAAGTGGGTTTATTATTTAGACGATACTTAATGCTAGGTTTCAGTTGCTTGCAGAGTTGTCTTTCTCAGCAGCCTCTTCTGTCTGTTGGTTCGGGGGACCTGTTGTCTTTCTGTCTACCTGTATATTTGTATGCTCATCTGTACAACACCTAAATGCCCATCTGGCCATCATCTGCAATATATCAACTTTGTCCCTTCTCACCTGCATCCCCTCATGTTACAGTCTGACTGTCAGTTGAACATTGCTCTTTCAATGGGTTGTCATGCATTCCAGTTGGCTGTTCCAGTCATCTTAAGAATGGAGAACATGATGGTATGCTACTAATCCTATACATCTAAAGATCAGCTATGTGCTTCCTAATCTTTTAGGCAGTGACAAAGGAGTATAGAAGAAGTCTGGTGTCCGTTATCAGTTGATGACCCTTTATTTGTGAGAAAGATAACTGAGGACAATAACTGAGGACCATTGCCTGTACTGAAGACAAAGAAGAGGACATGTGTAGAGTGATATATGAGATATATATATACTTGAGATATATGTGAAGGAGATAAGAGAGGACATAAATGTTTGTTTTTGTCAGTGCATTCACTCATCTTTAGGCTCTGTTTGACCATGGATATTGTCAGAGCTTTTGGACTCTTCAGTTAACACAGTGATGGACAACTTACGAATAATGTGCAAGAAACTTTACACTTGATACCATTCCGTGCTTCAGGTACTATAATCTACAGTGTCTTTCATTGTTGTGTTCTTAACATGTGATTCTGCACGGAGGGATGTAAATTTTAAAAAAATAAATAAATAAAATACTAAACACAGTATGATGATGGACCCTTGGTGTGTGGAATACAGTTAAATGTTTTTCCTAATATTGGAGCTTCAGTACTACAGTGTCTTTCATTGTGAAAGTTTCTCATTAGAGAAAGACTGTCATCTTTCTACAAGTGATATTACTGTGGAAATATAGTCATCATGAATACCATCAGAGAGGAGCTGTATCGGCAGACTACAGAGATGCCACTGACACCCAAAGTATTACAACACTTGACGGTAAGACATGGCTTAATGATGCACTTGTCTTGTCATGTTGTGTCATCACCGTTGTCATTACAATCATCAGCCATTAACTTTGTCATTGGGGTTCCACTGACAAATTGTGTCATATGGTCTGTCCAGCTGGTTAGGACTTACTTGAGACCATTTCCCAGGGTCCGACTTCGGAGTTTTTTGTCTTCTAAATTGGGTACCAACCAGGGCCTGTGATTCTCATCTGCCTGAAGATTCTGAAGAGGTGCATTATCATATTTGCAGTCAAGTGACCACTAATTTATGAGCTTTAAAACATTGTGCTCCTTTGGCCCTTGTGTTATGCACATGTTGTACTTGAAAAGGAAGCTCAATCCCTCCTTTCCATTTTGTTCTTGGGTTGCAAGAAAAAAAAAGTTAATACAGAAATACATTTCATGTTTCCAGGTGTGCAATTTCCAAGGTACACAGAAGAGCTAGCATGGAGAGATAGGCAGTTTGTTCTTGCATACAATCAGAAAGTGTCTCTGGTTTTTTTTTGTTTTTTTTTTTAAATGTGCACTGCATGTTCAATAGTTGCTCATGCAGTCTTTGTGAATTTTCAGCATTTGTATGAATTACGATTATACATTTATTTTAAGCCATGTGTTTTATCTCATCTCTTACTGATGTGTTTTATCTGATCTTTTTTCAAAATGTCTCTTCTATCTCCATGTGTTCCTGAATGATCTGGTGATGCTGTGTTCAACAAGTAAAGATGGCCCTAACTTTTTCATTTGTTTTATGTTGCCTCATCGTCATGTGTCTCATATCTTTTCATCATGTATTTTTGCTGCAGGTTTCCTGGTGGGAGCTGAGTTTGATATGGAGAATTTGTCTTTTCTTTTATCATTATGTTTAACCTTATCTTTCTGTAAAATTTTATCTTATCCTTTCTGTCTGCAGATATCGCCTATTGGGCTGGCATTGATTATTAGGATGTGACTGATCTTTTCTTTTTTTTTTTTTTTTTTTTGCCATGCTGCTTCATAATGTTTCTTATCTTGAGTAGTCTGAAAGCATTATGTTGATTGTTGAAGTTTCTTTTTTCTTTTTTTTTTATCTTAAATATCGCATTATCTTTTATCTTCATAATGTATTTTGCCATATCTTGGCTGTCCTGATGCTCCTGTCAGCAGATATCCCAAAATGACCTGAAGATGCTGTGTCTGGCAAGGAAAATTTGTCCTATCCTTTTCATAATGTCTTTTATCTTATCTATTCAATCTGCAGGTGTCACTGAATGGTCTGGAGGTACTGTGTTTGATGGTTGACAGAATGGGGGAACATTTCAAGCCACACGTCACCACAGTCCTGCCAGCCGTCATTGACAGACTTGGGGACTCGAAGGACCAGGTGCGGGACATGGCAAGACAGTTACTGCTCAAGCTGATGATGCCAGCTTCCACTCCACAGGTGAGACATATCCCCATCTCATTAAACTTTCATAATGACATTCTGGGGAGAAAGGTGGGAAGAAAAAAAAGATGGAGGAAATTAAAAGGAAAAAAAAAAAAAGAAAGAACAAGGCAGATGAAGCAAACAGGAAGGAGTGCAGCAGAGGAAAAGACACAGGGGAAGCTCACAGGATGGAGTAAAGAACAAGAAAAACTATTATTATTGAATAATAAGACTTGCGATAGTCAAAATTCTCAATATCATAAATTAAAACATAGATGTAAGTACAAAATAGAAGTATCTGCATGCTATTGATCTATGTTATTGCTTTATCCCCATTGCCAGTCACTGTAAAGTGCTCAGAATCTATTAGAGTAATGAAAACTATTGAAAAAACAACAGCAACAGAGTAACACTGTTATTGTTGTTGCTGTTGTTATTACTATCAGTATTACTGTTACATCACATCTACAGAGCTGAATAGGTCAGTGATGGATACTCTTCCATTGAAAGGATAAAAACTATTGTTGCATTAGCTATTTCTTCATGTTATTCTGTCTCTTACTTTTTAGTATGTGTTTGACCGCCTTGGCCCAGCCTTCCATCATAAACTATGGCATGTTAAAGAAGGTGCTCTAGTCACACTCCAGGACACCATCAACAGGTAGGACTTTGAACATTTGCCCCTCTTGGTCATGTAAGTGATTATATCAGCAAGGCATGAGAATCAGTGTTTAGAATTTCTAGGGAATTACAATTCAGAATAACAGAATGAGAGAAATTGTAACTTAGCTCAGTGCTGTGCATTTCTTTACGTGCTTACGTCAGAGGTCACATTGAATGAATGTACACTGAAGTTTTTTAAAAGTTGATAATAAAAAAAAAAAAAAAGACAGACAGACAATGGAAACAGAAAAAAATGAAGTAAAGAGAGAAAGATAGAGCTAGTCCATGACTGCATTGACACCATGGCTTTGTATGCTGTCTAAATGGCAAACAAGAAAAGATCGCTCATCGAAATAATAACGAGGCAACAAATGAAAGTTTTGGGACAGAAAAAGAGGGCTGGAAAATCAGGTTTGAAGGGAAAAATTGAGGGGGGAGAGGAGGAGACGATAACTACCAGTGTCTGCTCCAGACAAGACCCTTAAATGATGATGATATTCTGCCTGCTATCTACATCCTGTTTGTTCACAAGTCCTCTCATTACAGTGTTTTGTTTTCTCTGTGTCCCCAGATATGGTGCTCGCTGTCTACTTTTATCCAAAATAGTTCCAGACATATGTAAATTATTGGAAGACCCCAGTCCTCAGGTGAGTGCCATTGGTAGTTCAAACATTGTAAGGTAACATCACATGTCAGGATAAAGGAGACAGATGAAAGATCCATAATAAAAACAATCACTGTTCCAAATGTGAACTGGAGTTTTGAAAATTTGTCTGCGTATTCATTTTTTTACCCTAATGTAATGTGTATTTAAATACTCAGGAGAAATGGCAGTGACCTTAACTTCATAAAAGCAGATCATTTTATATACATCACCAAGCTTGATAATTTGATACTAGTGTTAATTTGGACCTTTTATGACTTATGAAATTTTTTTTTATGGTATGGTTAAATTAGATTAATGGCATTCATTTTTAGGTGAAACAAAAACAATGTAATTGTATAATTCTCAAAGAAAATCTTCTGTGATGTGTGTGTGGGAATCTACCAAATCTCTTAAGAAAGAAACTAAACCTGCATTCCCTGATATTGGCCAGCATATTTAAGAATATGTAAACAAGAACATTCATTGGAACATATAGCCATTGAGAAATGTCATTCATTTCCACACCATATTTGGTTTCTTGCTGTTAGCAAGTGTTTTCTATCTAGTATTCAATGCCTTGGCCTGTGATCTAAAGCAACAACTACATAATGTGCTGTGTTTAAAATGGTAACTGCTGGTGTAACTTGGTGGCAGCTCACAGATGGCACACATGGATTAAGTCATAAATCATGAGATCCACAGATCTGCACAGTCATTTTGTTATTGTATTTTGGCCAGCAGCCAAGAGCCACACTGTTTGTGCTTAGAGTTTGGAGTAACATAAACAGTTAAGCATAGAAAATGAATGTCTCAGTGCAGTGTATAATGAAGTTGCATTTATCCACATGATATTGTCTATAGTCTTCACTTTCAAAGGATGTCCAGGTTTTTGCCCTAGTGGAACAACAGACTTGTTGATTGTCATTGAACCACTTCATTAGTTCAGATTTTAATTTTTTTTTTTTTTAAACCTAACTTCTTGGCTAAGTACTTCACTTTTATGTTATTGGCGAACAACAACAACAAAACAATAACAACAACAACAACAACAACAGCTAGAGTGTGAAATTATTTCTTCAGTTTGTTTCACTTCAGAATTGTGTGACTATAAAATGCAGCTATGAATTAGTCTATGGAGTCTATTAGCTAGGATTTAATTTCGATATATCATGTTTTAATCATTTAAATGAGAATAAAGTTGGTTAAGCATAATGAACCAAAAGCCCTGTATGTGAGATCTATAGACATGGGTGTCGAGGTTTCTGATGTCCATTGACTGATCTCTGTTTACTTATTCTGAAATGCTATACATAGACAGTAGAGATTTTCATATGAAGCATTGTATGTGTTGAGTAGTCAGTCTTTAAATAAATTTAATTTTTATAGTATGTTCATCTAACAGGGTTGCACTCACTACTCTTAGATAACATATGTACACTCATGACCCCAGATTTTGTACTTCTCAATGATATGCTTTCAGTATACCAAAACGCGATGAATTGCTGTGTCCCTCTATGTCCCATGAATGTGGAAAAAATGCAAGTCACCAAGCACTCCTTTCCATGCATCATAAAAAGTCATGAGACAGCGGCTGGTAAACATTATCAATTGTGATGATAGACCAGACTCCAAGCACATCAGCTATTTGAGAAACAGGAAGCAAAGATTGCTTGATAAAGTAACTTTTTAATGCTGTAGTAGCCGTGGAGAGTGCATTAAGAAAGCTCCATTGAAGCAATATTTAGATCTACTGAAGGAGCACATTATGATCTTGCTTATTTTGTCCCTCAGTATTATTTCTACCAAATTTTGTTCTTTTATTGTCCTGCCCAGGTGAGGGAAGCTGCCACCAACGCTTTAGTAGAGATATACAGACATGTAGGGGAGAAGGTGCGACATGACCTTAAGAGCAAAGGACTATCACAACAAAAGTAAGTGTGTGTGCCCACCTGTTTGCATCATTGCTTGACTTTAAATTTCTCAACCTTGTAAAGCCTGCATCCCTGAGAGGTATGTGATCAAAAACATAACTCATTATACATCCCAAATTGCATTCAACAAGAAGTGACCAGGAACTCAGCTGAAAGTGCCATGAGGCTTCATAGGAATATCACCCCTGAAACACTTCTGGAACTTGTTTCCTACTGCCCTGAGTCGTAAGAGGGCTCATTTTCAGGATCTGTTTATGTCACAAACCAGGCCTTTATCAAAAGAAAACTTTGTTGGCCATGCAGAGAAGTTGACCCCGTTATGACAAGTGATATACATGGCTTGTCACAAAATCTCTTCTTGTTAATATTAGAGGCCTAGAAAAATTTGCAAAAACCTGCTGCTGCAAAGTAATTAAAATGAATACGTGAGGCTTCTTGTTACAACTGAAAATTAGCAAAACAGCAATTGATATAAATACATGAATGATATTTAGTTTCCTTGGTGCTGTAATATGTGACATGTTGCGGAATTACAGATTGTTGGGTTTGAAGGAAAGAGGATCACATCTCATTCACAGCTCCTTTCACTTGCTTGTACTAGGCACTGTTACATTGGCTCTCTGCTGGACTTTTAGCATTTGGCACACACATCTTTGGCCATGTTCCCAAAAGTTATCAGCTTTCAAAATCAGAGAGGTGGTCACAGATGGAAAGTTGAAACAATGTCCAAGTTGCACAAAGCACTGTTTTAAGGATGCAAAAAGAAGAAAAGAAAACCCTTACCCTGGAGACATTAAAAACTGAAAGAAAAAAAATTATGGAGATATTAAAAAACAAACAAATGAATAAAAAAAATAATAACTGAGGCTGCACAGACATATGTTGGAAATACAGAGGATGAAATGTTTTCATGAAAACAGACTGACATATCTGATCAAACAGCATAATTAATCACTCAATGAGTCAGCAGTTTCATTGTGATGTATTGTTGACAGGTTGAATCATCTGTACACCAAGTTTGAGGAGTTAAAAGCTTCAGGGAACATGTTACCAACAGCTGATGTGGGTGAGTACAGCCATCTAGTCTTGGACATTCTGTGCTTTTTGGCTTTTGCCACACTCTTCATCTTCCTTTTCTTTACTGTCTTCACTTCTATTGTGCTCTCCCTGCTCCTTTTTCTCTCCCACCCCACTGTTCCTCTCTTGTTCTACTCCACCCCCCCCACCCCCCCACCCCTTTTTAATGTTTATTTGATGTTTGAATTGCATGAATGAAATGGGATAACATTGATCAAGAAATTGAATGAGGAAAAATTTTCACAAAGACTGTGCTTTTTAACCGAGGACATAATTATTTACTATGAGGTTCTGATAGGCAAAATTTA
>JBCEWB010091484.1:0-12450 GCA_039654565.1 Peronia peronii
GATAGATAGATAGATAGATAGATAGATAGATAGATAGATAGATAGATAGATAGATAGATAGATAGATAGATTTGTCTGGTGTAAAATCATAGAGTTTCCTTGGGGCTGAAAAATACTTTTGTTGAGTCCTTCGTTATGCGAGTTCCTGAATAGGATGTGTTTATAGATATTCGACCACTTGTAGGGGAAGAGCAAGGATGATCGCTAACATTTGCAAGAAAATACTGTGTCATATCAGATTGATGTAAAGGGAAACACTTGGCATCAGTTTGCCCTGCGGCAGTATTCCGACATATCTAGCACTTTTTTGTTCCTTTTTTTTTTCTATGTGTGATCTACGTCAAAGATCATTTTGTTTTGTTCTCTTCCAGACATCTGCATGTTTTATTCCTTTGTTCTGTTATCCCTAGCTTTGTGTCTGTTGCTCTTTAGCCGTAACATTTCTGTTCCTTGTGTACCGATTTCTGCATGGTAGTGACAAGAGGCCAACGATTAGTAGGGAGCCTTAAGTTAAAGGTTTAGGCCTCGCGCACATTGAACCTCTCCATCCTAGATCGTTTGCATTACTTTCTTGCTGTGTATTTTAATATTCCTATGTTGTATAAACTCCCTTTCTGCTGCCTCCTTAAACCCCATTCCATATCCAGGATAAATAATTGAAAAATTATCCGAACATACACTAGAAACAGTCGATTCTTAGCAATTTTGCATGGAAATGTCTCGACCTTTCTCTGACCATGGTCTGCCTAATCATATTTTGTCAACAGATACTTTTTTTAAACGATATTCCGAAGTCCTTTTTGCGTTCTTGGAAGTTAAATTATCGTGGTCCAAGGGCAGAACTGGTGTTTTTTTGTTTTTTTGTTTTTTTGTCAGGACACATCCATGCCTACGCCACATGAAATTAGATTAGTTTATCGCTCCAGATGACCTTGAACAACAGCAAAGAAGTTCATTTTTAGTGGTGCCATCGCTCTGTAGTACATAATTTGGCGGACCGGTTTCGGCGAAATGCTGTTGCCGCTAGTTTTGATATTGCTCCGTGTTCTCAGTCTTCCAGTCACGTTCCTGCCCAAACTGACCTCCAAGTTGCATGCATAACATGTTGCCTTTCGAATGCCATTGTCTCCCTGAGGATTTCCTGTCTTTCATTACTGAGGCTGGAGCTGACTGCAGAGAGCATGTTGTTTATACGACTGCGTCTGTAAATGCCTTATCTGTGATCTTGTCCAAACACGCGAGAATGACAGCGGGCAACTTTGATAATTTGAAAGCGATCAGTCAGTCGGGGCACGGTCATACCCACGCTACGTGAAATTAGATTACTTTATCGCTGCAGATGACCTTCAATAATATGAGGATTTTCCTCTTTTTCAGTCGCGATGCTAACATTTAGTGCTGCAAACCTTGGTGCTTGCGTGCATTTTGAATGAGCACTTCGGGAGTGATAAACTCACCCTCATCGAGATAACTTTTCTGTTCGTTTCAAGCACATATCACTCACAACATAGTTCTTTAAATAAAAAAACAAGCCAGCAGTCACAAAAGCAATTTTACATATCACAAAACATATACACATACAAAACCCCGCCGAACACATCACAAAAGAATATTGGTATCTGTATCGATGTGAAATATGTACTAATACTTCATATATATATATATGTGTTTTGTCTCACCATATATTATGCGCCTGTTTAATTACATACATTCACGTCACGATTTGTTCTCTCTTTTGCCAAAATGATGATCCTTGTTTGTGCTTAAACTGATAGTATATTGTCTGCTGTCGTGGCCGTCTTTTGTTTTATTTATGAGGAATACAGAGTTGGATTTCGCTGGCGACAAATTACTACAGCTCTTTCTGCATGATTGTCGGGTCAAACCACCATTCTGAATGGGCCGTGGCCATCATAGCACCTGAATAGATGTCGAGCCTGTTGCAATGGCAGGGTCGGGTTGACAGAGACTTTCATCCTAGATCTAATTCTCGGCTTGAACGCTTTGGCGATAAATGATAATATGACACTGTGTGCGTGAGCAGCAATTTCGCTCCTACTACACTGACCTACTTTTGTTTCAGTGGAGTAGGAGCTCGCCGCTTGAATAATGAAAGTGCTAACGCGAACGGTCAACCCTAATCACATAGCGACGTTGAGTCTGTGAGTCATGGTCGGTCCGTGCAGTAAGAGAGCATCAATCCCGGAACATGCTCACGTGAAAGCCGCGGTCTTTCATGACATCGCTTTAGCGTTCGTGAGCTGAAATGAAGGATGGTGTTTATTGTGTAAGAGTGTCAATGACTCGAAGCTGTCTATTACTGTAAGACGAGCCTCATTAATCAGTGTCCTTTTCACTCGTGCTACAGACTCAGGGATGCAGTGCAAACATGAAGCCTTGTGTAGAATATTGTTAGATCGGTTGTCGGATAGGACATTCCTCTTCTCTCTGGTAAATCTTACAGAAATAAAGAACTGCCGAAAGAAGCACACATAGCAAATTATTGGTGACTTTTGAGCATCAGCTATGCCTGTTTGCTATGAGCAAAAATCGTAATAGAAATTTTTAATAGCGCAGAGAAATTATTTATACTATCCACATCCATTTATCCCGTTCAGTGAATTGCAGCCAGCAATTAGTAACAATCATCACTTTGTAAACCAATTGGAAAGTCGAAATAGTCAGTCACATGACTGATAAATATTGTATAGCATCACCATTTCTAACAAACTCATCAGCAAACAGATAATTATTACTTTATTTCTGAGCAAGATCACATACTGAAAGATGTTTTTTTAGAGCTCTGGAATCATTTCAAATTGCAGGGCAAATGCCCTCCCTCTCCCCCCCCCTCCCCTTATTAATTAAAATGCACTTATTCAACCAGTTTGTATGCAACCAAAATACAATTAATTTCACATTCGTATATAAAGAATACATACACCAAAACTGAATAATATAGCACTTCAAGCATATTTTTATAAACTAGACAGCTATTCATATCATGTTGAAAAAAAGAAACATCATAAACGGTAGTCAGTCAAATGGATATCGATATTATACCACAAACATCAAAGTATTCACCTAGCACTCGAACAGATGAAAACAAAAACTCAAGAGGCCTTTTTTTAAAAGGAGTGTTGGAGGAACCTGAATAAAACATTCGATGGCAAGGCTGTTAGAGTAGTCCTTCACCCAATGCATAATTACTTTGTAAAGGGCCTTGATCTGAGCGGTTCCTTAAAAATTATATTAATGAAAGACTCCTCCTCATTCGTTTTACTGCGGACGCTGAAATTCAGCAACATACATTATGCCGTGCATATGGTTCTGCTGCTAATATTATTGGGTCTTCAGTGGAAAACTAGAAATAAAAAAACACACTATTTTCCTTTCTTTTGAAATGCTCAAATCGATGGGCATGAACTGAACCGAACGCTTCACCTCTCAGCAGTCCTCTGATCAATGTCCCAGCAATTGCAAGTTTCACCTCTCACAGTGAAGAAAACCTAGTTGGATATACTTTTGACTCTGACTTTCCTCTCCATTTTGAGAGTTTTCTATATTATTGTTCAACTGTGACTCACACAACAGGGTTTTGAATACACTGCATAAGAACTGGGTCACCGACAGTACAAAAATCAAACAGATGGAGAAAATTATGAAGAACTTAATTTATAGGAATTCCTTTATAACTTATACAGCTACCATACTTTTAAATTACTCACATTCCAGCACAGCTTAAATTACTTATCGTGTGATCTGAACATTTCAAAGGGAGAGTTAAACAGTCGGCAATTCAATAAAAAAAAAAATATGGTACATTATTGTACTCACTAGAGTCTTCTATGTGAAGTCATTTAAATGATTCTAGCACGTAACTGCGACAGGAGGAACAATCAGACATATGGCATTTTATAGCAGTATTTTATTAACACAAGTTTGTAATAATATATCTAAAAAGCATACAATCCAGTGGGATTTAAAATAGGTAAAGGTAAACCACACTTTCCATCTATATCCAGCCTTACGCCAAGACTAAATTTAGTAGACGATCTTCAGCACAGCGATTTTGCCTGAGTCTTGCCATTAACTTCTAGCTCAGAAAAGTAGCTGGCTGAGGTCAAAACCGGGAATCTGGCGTGGAAAGTTAATGACATGGTAACGAACTCAGACAGGGTCATTGAGGGCCCCTGACAGATGGGCTGTTTCGCAATTCTAAATAAAAAGCCACATTAAGCTTTCGACAGCGGACGATTTATTTGAAAGTCTTGCATGAAAGAAAAAAAAAGATCGTAGTCTAGTCATGCCACATTGCTTCAAATCAATTTCATTTACATTTTTCTTGTTCTTGTCTCATCAAATTTTGACTTTAAGCTGACGGAGATTTGTTCTGAGAAATAGTCAATAATACAAGTTCACCAAAAAAAAAAAGGGAAACATATCCATGAAATCCGCCTCCCCCTTCCTCCGTCCATCCATCCATCCATCCATCCATCCATCCATCCATCCATCCATCCATCCATCCATCCATCCATCCAGCCATCCAGCCATCTATCCATCCATCCATCCATCCATCCATCCATCCATCCATCAACGAATCCGTCCATCCATTCCTATATAGCATAAGAAATAAACATGAAGAAATTCCATATCCAGCTTTGCACCACCATTTATGCAGATTATAAAATTTTATGATGACATTGCGCATAATACACGTCTCAGATTCTTAAAATGAGGAGTGTCGGGGGGAAAAAAACAAAAAAACCTCTTTCACATAGTAATCATTTGCCCCAGAAGCGTATCTAACAAATAACAAAAATATGAAGGGTACAATAATTGAATGTTAACAATTAACAACACGAACAATATGAAGCACAACAGCTTTCAATTTTTCTTTATTATCCACAATCATCCTGTAGTCACTGTAATGATTGTATGAGCTCAAGTGGCTATAAAAAAGTAATAACATATTCTTGCCATTATGCAGTGAGAAATGAGGTACTACTTCTTGTTGATAGCTACGCTGACAAATGAATCATTTAACTGAGTTCCTACACTACTTGTCTTGGTCATATATCACAGTGCATTTCAGTCATTTTTTTTCTTTCTTTTTAAACTTTTGAAATGAATGGCTCTGGTATTTTCCAGTGATCAGATGACATTATTAAACAAAATTATGAAATATAAAATACTTACAGAACTGAAGTACATTGCTTTCAGAATCTTCGCATTCATGGATACTGACTGACGGATTTTTTCTTTCTCTTTGGCCGCTCTGATTGCAAGCCCTGATGTTGGCAAAACACAGTGAAGGGGAAGTAACACTGGCAGCCTGCGTCCCTTCTTGCTGCCCTTGCCTTCACAATTTGTGTGACGAGGTTGATTGATGGCAGATGCATGTCGATGACTTGTCTGATGGAAAGTTTAAAGATTAGCGATTACAGATGCCGCCTTAGCCAGCGACTTCCTGGTATGGCTTGCTACGGACTGCGAGTGGAATTTGAGAAAGGGTGTCAACTGACTTGTCTTTACTCTTTCTTTCTTTCTTTTTCTCTTTTCTCTTTCTTTTTCCAAGTTTTCTTTCTTTCTTTCTTTCTTTTCTTTCTTTCGTTGTATTTTCCTCTATCCTTTCTTTCTTGCTCTTCTTTCTTCTTTTTTTCTTGCTCTTTCTTTCCTACTTTCTTTTCTTTCCTTCCTTGCTTCTCTCTGGCTCATTAGCTCTCTTTATCTCTGTCTGTCTCTCTCTCTTCCTTCCTTCCTTCTTTTCTTTCATTCTCTCTTTCTTTCGTTCTGCCTTTTCTTTTCTTTTTTTTTTTCGTCTGTTTCTTCCATTCTTTTTGCTTTATCCAATATTACGGCTAGAACTAGAGCCCCATTAACTACTCAAAGAAATACGAGACACGGGGATGAAGAAATGAGAGAACGTGCATCTATTTCCACCTTGGGCATGGGCGCCGCCTCTAAAAAAATGTGTTTTAACGGTCTAATTTATTTTTCTTGTAAATGTTGTCATTATGAGAGAATTATTGCAGTATCATCCCGTCTGCATTTTCATGACACGATATAATCACTGATGCTAACGATAAGGGATGGCCTTCGGTTGCAATCGTCCTCACTCCGGCCGTTTGGCTCTTGATTTTGAAATGGGCGATTGTGGCCCCCTAAAAAAAAAAACCCAAAACATCCACACAAATCAGCGGTGAGTTACAAGAGATAGCCTAAAGCAGTTCACGTTTCTGTCTTCTGATTTTTAGGCATTTCCATTACTCAGAGCACTTCACTTCTGTTTTTATACCCTTCAATTATTACTCTCAAGTACCAATAATGTGAAAGATGTTGGTCAAACTAGGAGTCAGATTTCCTTCTTTGGCATCCTGACTTAAGGCGGCTCAGGATTTTGATTTACATTAGTTTTGTTTAGTTCCTTTATGTCCTTGTTTATTTATTTTTTGTTTATA
Organism: Peronia peronii; assembly: GCA_039654565.1. NCBI lineage: Eukaryota > Metazoa > Mollusca > Gastropoda > Systellommatophora > Onchidiidae > Peronia > Peronia peronii. The sequence goes on from JBCEWB010091484.1 coordinate 6,462, forward strand.
TTAATAGTCCTTTTGTTTGAAAGCTAGAACGTTTGAAGGAAGTCACATTCGCGCTGATATCTACAAAAGACAATTTCTTCCTTGTGTCTTTCTTCGCCATTTCCTCTATTTTAGATATGCCTACTACTCCAATGGGTTGGTCCGAGAGATAGAAATATCAAAGTGGAGCCACCTGATTAATAAAGAAGTTCTTGTTTGGGAATTTCAGATAGGACAGCTATGGTTGGCGGCTTCTTGAGCAGCTAACATTACCATGCATATACAGCAGTGTCTAGAGACTGGCAATAGTAGTATCAGAAGAGCTAGGTTGTGTTAGTATTTAGAAACGCAGATCTCAAAGGCTGTATATAGAGGAAAGTAGGACCGAAGGTGGCCAAAAACATGCAGTACTTTATTGTAGGCGGATTGAGCCTGACTGAGCCTCGTCCCAACCAAAGAACGTCCAGTACCGGGATTTCTTCAGTCTTGTCAAACGCCATTGCATTTCATTCATCATTAATTAAAAGCTTTTCTCAGAAATCCAACGAAACCCACTTTATTTCCGATAATGTTGCTCGCTTCCATTTTGCTGTTGGTGTTGTTTTGCTCTGAATAAATTATGAATTACCGTTTCCATTTTAAAATATTCCATTTAAATAGTTAACGGTTTTTAACCTGGGGGTCCCTTCTCTCCATCCAAAGTGTATTTAGATGAGTCACAGTGCTCGAAATGGCTGCCCTCGATAAAAGCCATTTCGGATGTCTCCGGAGAATTGTGACAAAGGAAAAAATATATAACAAATAGACCAATCCTTGTAACTGTCAGAAAATCTATAGAAGTCATTAAACATGAATACGGGCAATCAAGTCGAAACTTTTTGGCTTTATATTGAGTATGTGTCAATCACACGACCGCAGAGCATTTGGTATTCACACAGAATTGTTATCGTACCGCACCATGTGCTGAGTGCAAGGAGTCCATTTCTACCCCCGGTGGCTCGGACAACCCATTTGAAGGATGGCTTTAGCATTGGTCTGTGCCAGTCAAGCCTGGCAGGAAGTGATGATTGACCCCCAGTGACAGGCAGTAATGAGAACATGACATGCCCATAAGTGGGTCTCATGCATGAATCAGCCGGGCAGCGAGCAACTACTGATGAATATATTGGTGTGTGATGGAAGAGTCTTTGAGCACTAGAGACGAATTAAGAGTCATATAGCCTCCGGCCCGTCACCTGTGGTAAAAAGAAAGATCGATACACTTGTCTCTAACTCCTGTGTTTGTCTCACACCGACCATTTTCTTTTCATATTTTGTAGTAAGGGGTGTTACTTCGTTAACAGCTATATTGTCTGTTACAATGATTGCTAGAACAAAACAAACAAATAAAAAGCAAACAAACAAGCAAACAAACAAATAAAAGACACCTTATTCTTGTTGGGGTCATGAGAGGCTCGAAGGAAGGGGGGGGGGGGGGATATTCCCTCTGTTATGACATTAGATGGCTATAATGATTCCGGGCTACCAGTCTCATTTGCAAGCATAACTGCCTGCATAATTTAGCCCGCATATTTTGTAAAACTACTACTAATTACTCCCATCAGTAAGTGGAAAGATCCAAAGCATATGATTATTTCTTTTATTATTAGATGCTTTGATGATATAGATCTTGCAATTACTAATGCTCATAATAATATTGTGTTTTGATATGAGGGTATTGTTTCATAACACTATGAATCAACGCAGAGACCACACATGATGTAGCATACAGCAACGGCTAAGAGAAAATGTAATGGATTTTTGATGCCTAGGTGAAGGCAAGTAATGTGGAACACAAGACAACATCTATTAGAGAACAGGGGCTGCATTAAGTCTTGTTCATTCTGTCCATGGAGCAGACCACTACATGAGGATGGCGATGTAGAAGGTCGATTAAATTAAAAGTGTTATAAAACTCTGCCAATAAGAGTCGCTTTCTTTCAGTTAACGTTAATTCATTTAGGCATGGCCAGACCATGCGATCAGGGGGAGAGTTCCTTTGTTCCTCCTTCATAATGACTTATCCAGTCAGCTCCTCCGTTAAAACTGAAGCGTCTGAAATGTACTGGCGGGGCTGTTAGCAGTGTGATTAGGCCACGGCTTATTGACTAAAGGACGACTAATCACACGCCGCAACGCAGTTACGCATATAGAACAAAATGCTGTGTAACTAGACACACATAAAAGGGCATCAAGAACTGCAGTAGTTACAGGATATTAGCTCTGCTGGCCGCTCCGCCCAAACCCGAGACGAAAATGCGATATGTAAATAGGCCTATTTCACATTCTAAATATGAATCCATTTGCACGGAGACTTTGTTTTTCCCTTTCACATTTTTTTTCTTTGACTGCAATATTTCGTCGTTACATCAGTCTATATCAGTTCGGTGTCTGCCTATCCTAAAGAAAGGAAAAATGCAGATAACGCGGCATTTTGTATGAGAGCGCATATAAATTACCACCCCAAAGGCACATGAGTCATAATTTGGTAATGATTAGCATAAAAACGTCATCAAATTTCCTGGCAAATCTCCTTGTTATTAATCCCCTTCAACCCTGTATGTTTTTTTTACACCCGTCAGTGTGAAACAGGATACAAAGTAAAGATCTTTTTTTTTTTTGTATCTATCATCAAGCTGAGTAAAAACATGTATATCCGGAGGAACAACATCGTCCCAACAGATCTCGCACAGTTACATAGGCCACTGTAAATAAATGGTGTCATCATGCCGTGTCTTCTAATGAGAAGCTATGAGGAAACTGGTAATGGAAACTACAGAATTTTATTGCTTTTTCCAACTCTTCCTTTAAAAAAAAAAATGAATGTCGTATTCTGTTTTAAATTGCTGTGAAAATGTACCACTCTTACGAAAAAAAAAACCCCACCCCACAGTGTTTTGAGAGTTGCTAGTAATGAGAAAAAGAATAATTTTATTACACAGATCACTTTTTTGTATATGAAACATTAGATATTTATTATTTTTAGTCAACAGACCGATGTGTTTTACTTTTTGATGAAACTAAGGAGAAGGAGAATAGATGCACTCAAACCTCTTCAGGGCAGAACAAAATTACATGGCCTCAAGGTATCTCATTTCAAAGCTCCCCTTTAACCCAACCTTCCTTACCCTTTTCCGTTAAGAATTTCTTTTCTGCTGTTCTGTGCACCTCGGACTAATCACACCCGAGCCTTGCGAAGCGACATCCCGTGTTCGCTACGTGGATATTAAACTCGTCCTCCTTTCGCTCGGGACATCGGCCGGAGATCAGTGCTAGGGGCTTGCATGGCACAGAAGGAATCCTAGCTCCAAGCAAAGGGCAAAGAAAAAAAAAAATGCAGGCAAATTCCATTCAGACAGGAATGAAAGCATAGAATTGTGTCTCAGTGTGGCGGCACAAGGAGGAACTGTTTTCAGCGGGTGTATTCGGTCAATGAGCACCGGATATTGAAGCAGTGTTCGCCTGTCGGAAATGGTGGACGCTCTGGAGGTTGGGAGAGGGCCCGGGGGTGAAGTCGTCGATAGTAATTATCATGTTCATGAGTTCTTAAAGACTGTGACGTACTCCACTCTCTTTGACCTTTCTTCCTTCGTCGCTGATAGTTTGTTTGTGAGCGCAGTTCGTTCACCTCCTGTTGGGCCCCACCCTCTGATATTGGACATATCTTCATGTTATTTACATACTGCAGAAACTAACATTGTCAAAATCAATCTGATTTCAGGCTTCTCTGCTTTCATAGGTCGAGCAAAGGGGTTTCTCGGAACAGTTTTTCAGAAACCTAAGGAAACAGCTTGAGAAAACCTGCCATTTGAACAAAAAGGGAAAGATTGCACTTTCTCGCGATTTATTGTGAGCTGAAGTTGCTGGGTGAACCACTGTGGAAAGAATAATACAGTTCTGACAAGTCTCACAATGCTCCCGTTTAGAGAAAAATATTTATCAATACACACATCACACTGTACGCCCTGAAGAAGTCCACAGCTGTTTACTCTTACTGTGGTAGACTTTTGATGAAAATTCTGCAATCGATAGTTTCAAACCGGAGTGACCCAGGCCTTTGATTGGACAATCAAAATCATTGACTTCAATGGGAGATCAGAGAAGAATAAGGGCAGAGAAATCATTAAATCATTGTTCATTTTCTTGGAAGTAAGTATCTTAGAAATAAATACGTTTATTTATTATCATATTCACATTTCCATTTTATTGAAGGGGGTCGACATAGAAGTTCAACTTTTAAACTCCCATCCCGTCCGCTAGTCACTAATTTTTAACTTGAAAGCAGCTGGTGATTCGTTATGTGTCAGATGAATAATTTTTCTTGTTTGAAATATTGCAAGAAAGAATGTCCTCGTCCATTCGTACCATAACAACTGAAAGGTGGTCAAGATTTAAACCACATCTAGGACAAAGTTAGCATGCTTGACTGACGGGCTTTCAGTTGTTGCATAATTCACAAACTAAGGAAGAACAAACTGGGCAGTAACAGAACAGATAATGAAATGCACAAATCTAATACTTACAAAAAACACAATGACCGTCGGCAGGGAAGGGAGTAATTTTCATACAATACGTTGACTGAAAATTTAGGTTGGAAAACAGGGAATATGCAATACAGGGATCATGTTCTTCTTGATTTAAGGACAACACACGTCACTCTCCCACAAAATAAAGCACTGATTTTTTTTCATTCGTTTATAGAATTAAGACCTTCATATATCGATTTACTTTGGTATCAATAGATACCACATTTACGACTGAATGTTTGAACTGCCATGAATTGAACTTAGAAGTGTAATGGTCTAATAGAATAATTACTATGGAAATTATTTCACTACATGTCGATGTTATTGATTTGATGCTGAATTTCAGACACACAATTTAATATCATTGTCCCTTATTTAGAGCAAAATCATCGTATTATACAAGCTGCCCCCTCCCCCTCATATGAATGAAATATTAAGTATCTTACATACTTGACGTTTTCGTTTTGTTTTCTTTTTTTCTTTACCTTTTGCCTACAGACCACTAGATCAGAGAAATGGTTTCATGTTTCCCCTGGTATTCTCAATGTAGGTAAAGCACTCAAGCCGAGTGTTCCATCGCTACACACTTGCGCGAGACAAGAAACACAAACGTGAAATGTATCTCAGAAAACATAACATTACCAATGTCAAATTGGCTAATATTTTGTTTCTTGCCCCATGGATGTGCCACTTTCGCAATTTGCCTGCAGCTCTGAAGTTTTGGGATGCTCCGTTTGACAGCGTTTGTTGTGACTAGGGAGATATAAAACACAAGCAAGCAAGCAATTGCTGGAGCTGAAGGTTTTAGTTTCACTCGGAGGTAGGGCGAAGGACAACATAAATAAGCAGAGCCTTCAACAGATAGACAGACAGACCGGAAAACAAATAAGCGACCAGATCAATGAAAAGAAAAAGAAAAGAAATAGACCACAGTCCAGTTTTAAAGAAAAATAGGATAGTTTGTCAGACAGATAAATTGCACCAACTGCCAGTACGAAATAAATGACCCCCTACAGCAAATACAGCTGTAAATATAATCAAACGAAAAGGACATCCAGTCTCATACACAACACAGCTTTACAAGCCACACACTTGCAGTTTCTCAGAGACTTCTGAAATATATACACACATGCACACACACATACACAAACAGACCCACAGACTCACTCACTCACACCATATATACTCCCATACAGACGCCTTGGACACCTTGGCTCTCCCATCAAAGATGTTGGACCAAAGTTCTGATGTTCAGGTGTTTGTGCTCTTCATTCATCCACTCTATTCATTATGGGCTGTGATATACAAACCATGCCTGTTCTCCCGTTTTTTCACTCTGTCAAATCCCCTTCTCTCTCTCACGCGGGTGCTCTCTCTCTCTCTTTCTTCTTTTTCTACTATTCAATGCACGCCGTTTTCCAAACCAGGCTAGTTTTTTTTTAAAA
>JBCEWB010091495.1:0-2500 GCA_039654565.1 Peronia peronii
TGTATGTATGTATGTATGTATGTATGTATGTATGTATGTATGTATGTATGTATGTATGTATGTATGTGTGTATGTGTATATGTGTGTGTGTGTGTGTGTGTGTGTGTATGTATTCCTTCATTCATTCATAACATTCACTCATTCATTTGCCCATTCCTTCCTTCCTTCATTCATTCATAACATTCATTCATTCATTCATTCTTTCTTTCAGTCACTCATTCGTTTGTTCGTTCATTTGGTAAGTTAGTTGCTTATGTAATCCGTTAGGTAGTTATCTGTGTTCATTCAATATCCAATTATTGGCGGTGGATGAAAGATTCTCATGACTATTTTGCTTAATTTTTTTTATCGAAAAGCTCTATGTGCAACTATCAGTAGGCCTATCATGCAGTTTGCTGACAGAAAAAAAAAATAAGACCTGACTCCGACTATCAGTTGTATATAAACAAATAGCGGCCGTGCAACAACCTATAACAGCACCAAATAGTGAGACCATCTCCGGGGTATCGTTTCTTTCCTTTGTGAGCAGTCACTCATTTTTGTGATCTGTTAATATTGTTCAGAAAAGTAGGCCAATGTCAATGTCGTGAGTCAGAATCAGGATGTGTTTGAAGTAATAGATCCCCCAGCGCAAGAATACCTACCATTGATGCGTTCTGTTAATTCCTGACCATGGTACTATTAACCATGCAAACTATGGAACAATCTCAATCTCTGAACGAAAGAAACATGTCAAATAACGTTTGCAAAAGAAAAAAAAAAGAGGTAATAAGAAGGAAAGAAAAAATAAAGAAAAAGAAAGAAGGCACGGGAGAAAGGAAAAAGAAAAAAAAACTGAAATAAGGATGAAAGAATTACTGAGATGTTACATGTCTTCGATGGTTTAGAAATTCTCTTTCATGTTTGTCAGTTATCGTTGTGTATGTACTGTTTCTGTCTTTCACCCCTCTTCATATTAATGATTGTTGCACGACAGTGCTGCAGTCCGCGATGAAGATGCCGTAGCTAAAGCCAGAATAGTTAAATTAAAGGCCCTACTACAAATGCAACTAGATGTGTATAGGCTTAACTGTGTCGTCATCTTGGCTAATGGCCAATCTGGCAAAACAGCTGTGATGTTTGCTAATATCACATTTTTGTTTGCCCCGCGTTTGTTTATTTTACCACGTATCCGGGATACCATACACAGAAATAGCCATCGTTCATCTCACAACTCAGTGCAGAACAGATCAGCCCGACTTAATGACACCGGCATCGTCTTAAGTCAATGGAAAACGCCTGATAGCAAAGGCAAATCGTGGCCATAATCACGTCATTGTTTTTTGGTCGTAAGAAACCGCAAGCGTGGGTCAAAGTCAAGCTTTTGTGCAGGGCTTGGCCTGCTTTGGATCAGTCATGAAAGGAAGCATTCCGAGCGACTTATTAAAAAAATATGAAAGCGAAATGTATTCTTTTGTTTTGTTTTGCTTATAGGTCTAAATCTTGAATAGGCGAAATAGCGTCGATATATTATTTCCCATTGAGCGCTGTAGTAAAGCGCGCTGCGGGTCATCACTGTGCCTTATTGATCCGATTTTCTCGACAAACGAACGGCTCGGTTACTCGCGAGATGGATCTAATACGGCCAGCTTGTTTTCCGTGTATCTAAATCCTGCCAGGATTGCCTGTGACAAGGATCCGCTGAAAATGAGAGATTTGTGTCAGCTGTTAGAGAGGATTGATAACACTTGGAACGGCAATTGGGTGAGTGACTGCGTGTTTGTTTAATAATTGTTGATATTACAGCTGGCTACGGTCCATAAACATGCGTTGCTCCATGTCCTAATAGTGAGTAGAACTACACGGAGCTCTTCTCACACTCAAGACGGTGTTCACTGACCTGAAACCAGCGAACAGAGGATCTTATGAAAACCATTCACTGTGGAGGTCAAGGGAGGACAAACTGATAGCCCTGTGGTCACAGTAGGGCTATCCCGTCACAGACCTAGAAAAAAGAACTAAAAAGAAAATGAGTAGTCTGTTGTGTAGATCTATAGTACATTCATAGCTTATTTTGTCAGTGCCCACAACATTATTGTTGCTCATTGCTCATAGATGTCATCTTGACTTGGTGATTCCGAAGTTAAAAATGATAAGCTAGGAACGGTGGCCTATGTAATCCCTTCAATCTGAACACATTTTGATCAACCTGCCTGTTGTTGATGCAGACAAGATATTTGGCCTATTTCTAATGCATGGGCTCTATGATACACACAAAGGTAAGCACAGCATATTATGGTCTTTATATGGGTGTATGCAGTATGATATCGACCAGGAAGTGATAGGCAAAGCTTTTAATGTTTTTCAATTTAATTTTATTGTTTCGCTTGTACCAGCCAGTCAAAACACATTGTTAGACAGAAATTTAAAATGCTGGCAAGAATTAGACCGACCTGTTGCTTATATGCTTGTGACCAGCCATGGCAACCCCTTGAGTCTGAATCTGCATCAAGGAAGAGAC
>JBCEWB010091495.1:5000-12449 GCA_039654565.1 Peronia peronii
AATACGCGGTAAAAAAAAAATCTCAGGCTCCGGAGATCTTTTTGTCGTCGTGTGCGAGCACAACACGACAAGTAAACACATCTTGCTGAGCAAAAACTGTCAAGGCTGACGGCCAACTCAAATTGTGGTAAGCTTTATGGTCATTGACACATTTATGCGCGTGGACTTTGGAAGGCAATGAGTGTTTTTTGCGTTGTGACTTGAGATGACAGTAAGAGTGTGTGTCGGGTCATCGTTTCCACACCACATCGCTCTCAGCCTGAAGTTGTACTTTCAGTAAGTTTTCTGTCTGTAACACCAACGATTTTTTACCTAACACACTGGTTTATGGTGTTATGACCGAACCATAGCTGGTCATACAGGAAATGTTCATGCCAAGTCACTCACTCTCTCATTTATTTCCTCTGTAAATTTTTCAGTGGTATTGACAAACTGTTTCTAAAAAAATTTTTTTTTTTTAGTGGTTACATCTCTTTCTGTAATTTTCTATCAGTAGTCTTTCTATATTCGTCTTAATCTAGGGTTCTACAGGTTTATAACATGTCCATGTTGAGACAGCATAGGTGTTGTATCATACATTTTTTTGTTCATTCAGTTAATTGTCTGTAGTACGGATGGGCTCTGATTTTAAAACTATATCCGTTATCCATAGTGACATTGCTTGTCCACATTGACACACCACTAAATGCCATGTCAACTGTTATTCAATTGTATTACATATATCCACAACCTCTGATCATACAGATTGATCACTTATATCAATTTAGTGGAATAGCCATTTTATCTTGTATCAGTTATTGCTGTCATGCTATCAGTTGTTTCTTTGAGAATTCTTCTGAAATGCTGACAATATTTGACATAATAGATTTGGTGTTTATTCTTACTGGAATTAATTATAGGTTACTTTCCGTGACATCATTTATAGATTTTATATACATGTAGCATCATCATTCTTTGTTCATGGAGATTGACTCCCTATCCATACTGGAATATTTTTGATTGTGAGCTGATTTCTCTCTCTCTCTCTGTGTGTGCCTGTAGTACTCCTCTTGAAAAGTATCCGCTGTCAGGTAAAATTTCTGATCATGTCATTGTTTATCTATAGCCTATTGCTTTGTATCATTCCAGGTACCTCACATGATGTGCTGGTCTGACTCATGTCCATATCAACAACATCACTAGGCACTGACCCCTGTGCCAGGTGATAATTATCAGTTGACTCCCAAGCCAGTGTTGCAGTCTTGCATTGTGCTCACATCAGTGACATCACTAACTCTGCAAAGCGATAGCCACCAGCTGATGTCCATTACAGATCTGCAGTTCTTGCACCCTTGACAGCATTGAACATGCTTAGATTTACAGACATTGGTAGTGATCACGATTGAGTGGGCAGTCTGGACTGAAGTACTTTTTCCCTCATTTGGCCATCACTCACTTTCCGTAAAATCCCAGAAAACAGCTGAACTTACTTAGATTTACACTTAGATTTTCTCACATTTTGATCTATATGAGACAACCGTTAATGATTACAATCCATCTGCAGCCAATAAAGGGACATCATTTCATTCGACAAGATTTAGATCTGTTCTTATTACTGGTTATCTGTCTCTAGTTCATCTTTGATTAGTCTCTACCTCTCTTGCCATCAATTTTCTTGGAGGCAGCCTGTTGAGATATTCTAGGAGAGTTACATTTTTGGTCATGGGAGATTGTAAGGAATGTGCAAGTCATAATATCAAGCTGGAACTTGGCCGGTGTAAGAAATGTGAAACCATTAAAGAAGTCTCTGAGGAAGAAGGGGCATCCACATCATCTGAGAAACAAACTGATCCATCCCCAGGGGAATCCTTGGACAACAGTGTCAATGGAAATGATGACAGCCAAGATCCTGACTTAGATGGTGGCTATGGTTGGATCATTGTCGCTGGAAGCTTCTTCAATGCCTTCATTATTGATGGTGTTGGCAGTAGTTTTGGGCTACTTTTCCCATACATCATCACCAAGTTTGGTGCTTCGGCTTTTGAGACTTCGTTTGCTGGGTCTCTCTTTGTTTCGTTCCTGATCATGGGTAGGTTTTCATCACCCCTCTCCTCCTTTTCCCCATGTTTGCTTGTGGATGTTTTTGTCAGTGTAACAAACTTAGGTAAAGGCATACAACAAGACTAATGAGACATGTTTTCATTCTGCTTAATATGTTAAATTAAATGAAATATGACATCGATGAGCATTGCTTTTAGTTGCTGCCAAAACATATATACGTCATATATTATGCCAGTTATAGATGCTAGTGGTTAAAGATTTTTTATTTGTGCATCCTGCATAATTATACTGTTGGCATGTTTGCTTTGCATGCCTGTTAGAATTCACCCAAGGTTAGGACCTAGGCAGACAGATTAGACCTGAGAGAAGGAGGGAGATTGCGTAAACTTGTGATTTCCTAACAAATACTCAGCAAAAATGAGGAGCAGATTATTTTATACAGTATATCAAGACACTTGCACCTGAATAACTGTTAGTATTGGAATGCATTTGTCATACTGGAGTTCTGTCATTTGTTTGGTTTTAAAGCCCTTGTGAAGAAGGCAATCTGGTTTGAACACAAGGGATACCTCTCACTAAATCTCAAAGAAATGTATGCACTGTGCAGCAAAACTGGAAGGTTTTGCTGAAATGAACTGTTGATCTGAAGTGGAAATTATGCAAATTTGAAGCAATAATGTCCAATGGAAACTCAAATCCAATGATACACTATGGCTCAAAGGAAAGATGCATGTGCACTCTGAATGAAACTCTAAAGACTCAACAAGTTATGATTGGAGTAAGTTTTTTTCCTTCTGTTTTCTGTTCTTCTTTGAAAAGAAATTATTCGAGCTCTGGAGTATTAATTTTAACATAATGAAGAAGAAAAAAACAAAATTTATGAGTGGTGTAGCACCACCATGGGTACGCAAACACATTTGTGTATTTAAACCCACATACTGCCAGACATATATTCAGGACTACAAGTACATCTGTCGTGACCAATTTGTTGATCTGCCCTGACTGTTTTCATGGGCCACTGACTAGACTGGAGATGTGATTCTGAATGAATTGAGCAGCTATGTGGCCTTGTAAACCTATATCTTACACAAAATCCACCCAACAGACAAACAAAAAAAACTAATTAAAATTCTTTGAAATATTTTGACAGCATCCGGTGCCCCAAAAAATTTGACAAAAAGTGGGCCAAATATCAGGTAGTATTTAACACAAGTCAATATAAATAGAACAGCATATAGTGTCATTAATGTTAGGCCAAATACCATAAAAGTCGTTTAACTCCAAGATGGAAATTTGCAAAAAAAGAAAAGAAAAAAAAAAAGAAAGTCAGAGAGAGAAAATAAAAAAGATTAAGCTAAGAAGCAAAAACAGAAAGCAAAGGAAAGAAAGAATTACCGAAAGAAAGTAAGTAAAGCATTTGTAATCATAAGACTAGGATTAGTAAAGTGAATGTTTGAATGTTGGTGGGAGAATGTATAATCAATATTTGAACACATAAATATGCTTTGCTTAAATGACCGCACTGTGTTCCGTTTTGTCCTCCTGTATGTAACAAGCTGCTTTTATCTCTGTTGGCCTTTTTTGGAAGTGAAAAGTGAAGAAGCAAGCAGAAGTTTCCAAACTGTTTCAATCAATAACACATAGCACATCTCTATCTGGTCTGGACTTATTGCAGGTGTTTGATGAGTTCCCAAGATATTAAGGTAAGGCAGGCTTCATGACAATAAAATGACGAGACAGCTCCACATCGATTTGACTGGATCAGACATCCAAGCATCACAAGTTCTTGTGTCATTTAGGTATCAAGAATGTGGTTTGAAACGGATACCCTCTTTTTATTTTTTTTTCACCTGCACTTTATAGATATGGCCACAAGGTCTCAATGATTCAGCTCTTTACTTGCTATTCCAATCAACTCACTACCATGATCACAGCAACTGGGTTTTGATAGAACATGTCAAGATCAGTGATCAGGCTGTTGCATTGTTTAGAAAGTTTTGGGGGTTTTTTTTTCAGCAAAATTTGAAAGCAGTAAATCTTAGTAGTGTTATGGATGTTTCAGTTTTGGCAGATGAAGTGGTTTTGGAGATAACCTGATAAATCTCAGATGTCATGGCAGTGAAAGAGATTATGATATTGTACACTGGTTATGTGTCAGGTTCTATAATAAGCTCTCACACATGTCTTGCTGACTTTGGGAGCCCACAAGGAAGAACCAAACCAACTGACTAAAAGTGTCTGAAAGTATTGACCTTAGTGGACGTATTTATATAAGAGCAATTTGATTTGGTTGGTCTTGCCTCCTCTGACAGTGAGGACAGGGGCAACTCTAAAGAAGGACAACAGAACCTTTCCTCATCATCTTTCCTCTCCATTCTTATCTCTCTTGTTCTTGTACAGACAAGTAATTTATTTTCTGGAAGAATAAAATGTAGTGTTTGTCCCAGTTTTGGGCACTTTCAGAGTGAGCTAGCTCTTACTGCAATAAACACTGAAAATGTCAGTGTTCCAAAATTACAACAATAAAATATATCTCAAGATAACCTCCACTAGGAGGTTGAAAGACTTATTACAGAACATAACGTAATAAAATATAGCATTTAGAGTTAAGATAAATATACAGACATAAACAAAGTTTGCTCAGATGAGACAAATATTAACTTAACAAGAAACTCTTCCTGTTTTTTGTTGTTTTACTTTCAATTGATAACAGGAAGAAAATGAACATTACTGCCCTTTGAAGTTCATGCTGTGAAATTGACTGGAAGCATAGGAGATTTCATAATTGATTCAGCTTTACAGAGAGATTTCTGAAAACAACTTCTAGGCAACTGAGAACTTACTCAAAAATCTCTGAAGTATCAAGTAACTTTTGTTGTCTACATCTTTAGATTGCAATAGAGTTTGAGATCAATTACATGCCTTTTTATGTCTAGGTTCCATCGCAGCCTTACTGGTCAAGAAGTTCGGCTTCCGCAAAATCTCTGTGGCTGGTAGCATCTTCAGTTGTGTTGCTTTTGTAGCCAGTGCTTTCAGCTCCAACATCGTCATCTTCATCCTCACCTACGGCCTCATGGCAGGTAACTGGAGTGACTTATACTCCCTCCAAAATTTGGAGAGTCTACCGTGCCACCCGTCCTTTACAGTAAACTTAACACATATCTTAAAGCAGATGATAGTTATAAGTATTGATGGGAAAGGGGAAAGTTTGTGAGGTAGGAAGCATTGTATTTTATTTGGTGGGCAAGAGGAGGCATTTATGCACATTTATAGAGAGATGATAAACAGAAAAAGATTCTGTAGAAGAAAAAAATTTTGTTTCTGTTTATCCTTATGGTATCAGAAGATGGACTAACAAATCTGCTGCTCATGCTCAAATTATTATTTTAGATTATGGGTATGTATTTTTTACTTTAGTTTTCCTACCCCTGGTAGTGTTTTTTTTCTTTACTGATCCTTTACAACCACTTGGCTATTGATAGAAGGAGCTACCATGGATAATTTACTGCTATTCACTTTGTTGATGATATCTGTTGCCTGCAGGCATGTCATGTGGATTGGTGTATTTACCATCTGTGATCATCGTTAACGCTTACTTCCACCGTAAACGGGGTTTGGCCAATGGTATCGTCACTTCTGGGTCTGGCGCTGGACTGCTCCTGCTGGCACCACTCATCAACTATCTGCTGGACACCTATGCCCTGGATGGGACCATCATCATTCTGGCTGGTGTTCTTCTCAACATGTGCCTCTTCTCCAGCCTTTACCGACCACCCAGATCAGTTAAGCATCAACAGGACTCTGACAGTAGTGATAATTACAGCTGTGGAAATGTAGCTGTGGATTCCCAGTCCAGTAATTTGTCATTGCAGAATGATGATGAGATGGATGAGAAGAGTATGGAGATAAATGAGAGGGAAAACATTTGCATAAAAGCTGATGGTGGTGAACAGGAGAGCCATCATACAAGCAGATGGGAATCTGCCCACTTGGATGGTATAGGTGGGTCTCAAGATCAATGTGCCACAGAACGTAAGCCAGTTTCTCATCTAGAGTACTTGCTAAGTCGCTTGAAGCCTGGAGTCTCTGCACCACCTAAGAATGTAAAGAAGTATAGCTTTGAAAGATCTAATAGAGACAATGGGCATACCAAGAGTGCACTGTGGAAAAGTGAGTATCAGTTGGATATCAAAGGTGCTCAGCTGGTGACTAATGGATGCCCTGCCCATTCCTCAGTCCACAACTTGCCTTCCTGGTGCCAGGATAAAATCAGCCATATGATCCCTCAAAATTCCATGATGAAACAACAGCATCATAGCCATCATAGAAGTCATCATCACCATCTCCGCCTTCACCTATCACATCAGCCACAATGGGGATTTCTGTCGCTTGATCACGGTAGCAATTTCTACTTGACTGGCAGTCTGTCCACTCTATGCAATCTCCACACCAAACATGTCATTCAGAGTCTGCAGAACACATTGCCCCCAACTGTCCAGCCATCAGACAGTGCATCAAAACTTCAAATCAGTATCACTGAGCTCCCAGTTGCACCCACAGGGACATCAGAAATTGAGACTCTAATTGTGCCCCAGGAAAAGATCATGGAAAGTAACCAAAATTGTGAAGCTGACAGATACTCCAGGTGTAGTGAGATGCATATTTCTAACCACTCCATCAACAGGTCTGGCTACACAAGTTTGTCAGATTTTGGTCATGGCAACTTGGTGGTACTGGAAGAGAATGCCCCTCTGGCTCTGCCACCTCTAGGCTACTCCATTGCCCAGCTCTTGCGCATGCCCACATTCCATCTCTTCTGTCTTGGGGCATCTCTCATACAGATTGGCTACCCAATAGCCGGAACATTCCTTGCTGACTATGCCTACCAGTGTGGCCTGACATCCTCTCACACTGCCATTCTCATGGGTCTCCTGGGTAAGCAATATAGTTGTTAGGTTTTGGGACCAAAATATTAATTAACATATGAGGCGCGACTCGATGAAATCAGGTGCTCGTCAAATTTTGAGTATATGGGTTTGTTGGTATCATTGTGAAGGTTATTCATTTCATTTTCTGTGTATGAAAAAAGTTTTGTTCTACCTTAAGTAGAAGTCGAGATATTGGCAATTAAAGATGATGGGGGCGGCCTGTTGTGGCAGCTGAATTTAGTGAGAAAATGGCGAATAATTTTTGTAAACCCTTATCAATCCTTGTTAGACCTTGGAATTAAATTATAATTTTGGTGCTTTTACTCATTCTATTTCAGCAAAGTTGACTCTGAAATGTCGTTTTAGATTGATATAGAAGGGTTCTGTGAAGAAAAAAAAATTGCCTGAAAGGGGTAGTGCAACATCATTTTGTTGTGTCAAGTTTCTTTTTGTTTTTGCCTCAGATGAAATGTTACGGTTA
>JBCEWB010091506.1:0-12448 GCA_039654565.1 Peronia peronii
ATCTATCTATCTATCTATCTATCTATCTATCTATCTATCTATCTATCTACCTACCTACCTACCTACCTACCTACCTAATAAGGGTATTATAAGATCAAATACAAACGAAGTACTTTTTAAACTATTCTTAACTACCTGAGATGTGGTGTCCGCTGTTGTAGCAGTCGTGACAGGTATTTCAGGTTCAGTTGTGGTCGGTGTAGCTGTGGTGGCTGAGATAAATTAAGAAGTACAAGAGTTAAGAAACGCGGCAAGAAAACAGTAGGAGGCAACGTAAGAAGAAATGTAAGAGAAATGGTATGACAAGTAAAAAAAAAGGGATAATAACGGGAAACAAAAAGGAAATAAATAGTATGAATAATATAAAATGAACGGTATAGTAAAGCGAGTAGTAAGAAAACTATTGGGAGGAAAAGTACAAGTCATTGCCAGAGATAGAATAAGAAAAAATTATAGCAACCCAGAATAAGAGCAATAGTAGGGCACAAAAGAAGCTTTAATCAAACATACTAAAGAGAAAATGAGAGACAGAATAAAGAGTACAGAAACACAGTAATAATAGAAATTGAATCAACAAGGAACAGTACAACGTAGCGAGAGACACAGGAAGAGACAAAAGTAGGTTTACAAAGCGAGGAAAGTAAAAATAAAGCATATAGAGGCACAGTAAAAGGCACAGCAAAAAGAATAGTTCGAGAGGGGCAACGAGGGGCATAAAAGGTAAAGATAAACAGAGTGTAAGGGACAGTAAGATCCAAGAACTAAAAAAAAAAAAAAATGAACACCGTGAAAAACACAGCCACAATAAAGAGGAAAGTAAGAACAAAAGTGAGAGGTGCAGGGGAAGATATAGTAATAAATAGACAGAGACACAATCAAAGACATGTTGGCAACTACAATGGGCAATATGGTACTGATCTATATTTCAATGCTCAAGTACTCAAAATTTCAAATCATCTCTGGAACATTTTTTTTTTTTATCTTAATCTGTGAAAAATATCCTCGAATAGTCGTTAACCCAGTCTATTATTTTGGACAAGAAAAAAAAATTAAATTAACGAGAATCTTGACAATCCATGGAGGAGAAATCTTATCTATTTGCTAAAACATGTGAATTCAAAACATGTGGAAAAAAACAACACAAAGCTTAACCAATTCCGAATAATTATAGGGCAAAATGGACAACAGAAACAGAGAGTAACCACTGAGGTTATCAGATAGACAATTAAGACGATATGGTTTTTCTTTTTGCCTAACATCAATAACAAAAAAATAAAACAAAACAAAGAAAAAGGAACAAAACAAGCTAATAAACAAACAAACGAACGAACGAACAAACAAACAAACAAGACCCCGCCAGCTATTTTTTTTTGCTTGGCTGTCACATCATTATATAAATTATCTGTGGTTGACATCAGACACTAGTCTAGACTAGTGGTATGTGAGTATCATCGCTGATTGGCGACATCTCATTTGTTGTTAGCTCGAGTCACTTTGGTAATGTCTTAGGACATGGAAAAAAAAGTAGGGGTTGTTCATGTCTTCATATTTTCTGTGTTTCTATTTTGGAAAGAAACCAATGAAACGTTCAAGGGCCCTCTTCCACGTACCGTATAAAGCAAGACATGCATTTATGATGAAAAAGAGACGAGTTGGAAGAGAAAGAAAGAAAGGGGAACACTGATCAAAGAGAGGGGGAAAGAGGAATAGACAAACTGAGACAGAGAGAATACATTGGATGAAAGAAGGAAACCAATGCATAAGACAATTGCACAAACAAGTTAAATAGTGAGACAAATATACAAAACGTACAAACAGTCAAAGAGCTTATATCTGTTGTTTTTTATTAACTTACTTGCTCCTCTGATCACTGTCAAGGTGCACATGACTAGAACAATCGCCAGTTTCATCATCTTTACTTTTGTTACTGATCTGAGGCGATAAAAGCGAGGTGCTTTAAACAAAAAAATCAACTTTACAAGGTATATCTGTTTACAGAACCTAGTTACAGCTATCATTTCAAAACCTATTTACTTTGTCATGATTATTGTGTCTGAAATACGATGACTGATATACTAATCATACCCTCATGTAAATACTATTACTACAAGCAAGGAAAATTGAAAGCTGAAATTTTAGTTGCTTATATCACTGAAAAAAATCAACTTTAATTTTTAAAAAATAGTATTATTTTATTACATTATTATTCTTATTATTATTGATATTATTATCATTATTATTTGTGCAGAATTCCAAAGAGATTAACCCACAATAGCTCATTACCGTTCCCTTTTCAGTTTGCAGCTCTTTCCAAGAAAGGAGACAAGTCTTGTTATATTTATAGTTCTAGAATGATGACAGTGTCTATCTGAAAGCATCTTGGTAGGCCCATGAAAAAAAAAAAAAAAAAGGAAAGAAAAAAAGAAATTGTACCGGTCCCAAAACATGGAAGCATGCAACAACTCATAGGATGAGAAATAAAACCACTGCAGTACGTAAAAATATGTTAGGTCTAGTTCATAGAAGGTCTCATGTTTGCCTACTTGGCATCAATTTCATAAGAAAATAGAAGGAAAAGTACATTAGTTTGACAATACGAATCGGCACTCAGTAGACTGTAGATCATGCTGTTCATCAATCTGTAACTCGCTAAATAATGCAGAGTTCTGTGGAACTATGATGATCAGAGATCATTATTGAGGATTCTCGTAAGTTATCAATATATGTGGAAACATGGAAATTCATCAACGTCAGTGGTGGGACACGTTTACGGTCCAAAAAAATGACATGTTACTTTAGTAAAGCAGACTAATTGCTCTTTTTCTCTAATTACAAGTCTTAAGATTATTAGAGTAACGCAGGTGGAAATTCTGACCTTACAGGACAGACCACGGAAACTAGGTAGAAAGTATTTGTATTACTGTTCATGTGAAAGTGTTTCCTCATCTACAGATATTTGTTTGAAACATTCCGCGTAAGGTTATTCTTTTGGAGAACCGTTGCGTCTGGAGATCTCTCCCGTGGAGGCCAAGACTCTTTCTGTGTCTCGTTTTGCTCTAAGCATCCCACTTGGATAGAACCGCCTTTGTAGTCGCTGGACCTTTAGATGTCTTCCGCCCAGTCCGTCGGAGCCAGTTTTCACATGCATCGGTACACAAGCCACAGTTCACAGAGAGTTTGAAATCTCTGATATCTCCTCCTGGTTCTACCGGTCAGTGGAAACTCTTGCCTGGGGTGTGGCCGTAGTTACATGTAAACAGTTACGGAGCCATGGATGAGAGTTGGATATCAGCTGAGGGCCAAAGCAGAGGAACTACTCCCAGGAGCACCTCACGTCCTTCGTTAGAGGAACATTCCTCCTCCCTCTCTGTTACCCCATATACAACCAACAACTGGGATTCACCTCAGTTATGTAATTTATAAGTCTCAAGACAACAGGTATTTTTACGAAGGTCAGTAAAGACCGCATAAGAGGCGAGATCATAAAATACAGAGGTCTCTAAGTGAGCTTAGATAAACAGTTTTCTGTTCAGTATTTGCTTTATCCTGTTGTGGCAAATATATATTTGTACAGTGGTTCTCATCTCTGATGATTCAATGTTGTTCACATAGACGTATCACAGTCAGTGAAAGTAAAGAAAACTAACATGTGTCGAGTCAGTCTTGAATATCGTCGCCCCAGAATTAAATTGTCCAAACTTCAACATAAAACTGTTGTAATTAGGACAATTTAATTCTGGGGCGAGGATATGCTGATCCCTATTATTTGTATATTGCTACGTGGCCCAATGACAACTATCAAAAACACTGGTTTAAGCAACTTCTTGCAATATTTAAAAATATTTAAAGTAGCCTGAATTGACAGTAATTCTTTGGGCAAAAAAGCAAATAGAAGCATACGCTACTCACCAAACTGAGAACTGGTAACGAAACTGATTTTCTTCAAGTTCCTTAGTGGCTAAACATAACACTTCGGTCACTTAGTTAAAAGCAGATAAGGAGACATATATGGCACTCATGCTTCGTGAACTAAATGCAGCATAAAAGAAACATGAGATATTTTCCAAACTTATAAGAAGCCATTATCAACCAGATTATATACCGAGGTCACCTCTGGCCCATCTTACTGTGACAAGATTGCACTTAATTTCGAACTGTTATTGCGCTGGACATGTCTCTACAGAGGCGGTGTCCACGGGTGATTTCACTTTCTCTTCCTACCAGTCTTTTCTTTCTTTCTTTTCTTCTTCTTTTTTTTTTTAGTTTAACTTTTCTGGTTTGATGTCTTGGAGAGTGATATTGTATGATTTCAAACAAATTAATAAAGCAAAAAAAAAAAAAAAAAAGAAATGATCATTAAAGAAATTTAAATAATAGAGCACTGAGATTGATATTTGTTGTAATCAATGAGCAAAGTTCTATTTCCAACAGAGGGAAGAGTCTCCGCCTTTTCACTGTCGAGTCAGAGATTTCATGGAGGTGCTGGAAGGTTATAGGTCAATGCTATAGGCCATGCACTGTCCGCCCATGGTCAAGCACATAAACTCTTAAGTGCTGTCAGGTCGGGGATTATTCATAGTTCTCAGGGCCGTCACAACTAGTTAATTGTTTCTGAACTTTTACACTAAATTTATCTCCATGCTGATAGAGGGATTTATTTCATACTCCTAATTAGACAGAAAAGTAATTATCACTTTTATGGTTTTCCATAAGTCACTGGAGTCACTTTCTGGGAATGTCATTGTCCTGACCAACTATTATTTTTTGTATCTTGTTCGTGACATTATATAAAAGTAAAACGGAGATGAAGAACTGAATGGGAATGGAGAGACATAATTTCTAGCCCAATCTAAACATAATAGCCTCTTTTTTTTGTGTGTGTGATGTTCTTACAATTGTTGTTGCTTTTTTTGTATGTATATCTGAAGCATCTTAATAATAATAAAAAAAATTCTCTATTCTGGTCCGCGTATATTGCCGTGAGAAATAGAAATATACGAATAAGTTTATTTAGAAAGCCCGCACATTTAGGAGCGTTTCCTCAGTGCTTTCCTGTCCTGGACTCTCTAACCCTCACATCAAACACCTAAGAAGAACAAATATCAGACTTCTCAACACAAGCATGGCAGCCAAGGGACTAACGTTCGACTTTATGAATGCGCATTAAGAATTGACACTAATAATTTTTCAGCAAAGGGTCAACTTCTTTTAGGTCGATCAGAGGCTGCCAGTCATTTATTCGATTAAAAAAAAATAGATCATTTTTTTTTAAAGCAGCTAGAATCGCTCCTATTAATTTCTCCCTCCTCAACAAACACAAACTCCTATCTTTTATATCTGTAGACTTTGGTAGTTGAAATCAGTGTGCGTTAATGAGTAGGTGAATACCTTGTTAGAGTGTTTTCTTTATTTATTAGAAGGAAACTGATAGTTGATAGTGATGAACCGTAATTTTGAGAAATACTTTACGCTGTTGTCACTGGGGCCAATCACATAGGCACTTTTTATGTAACATTAAAATTCAGTTTCATTCTCTCACCAGGAATATCAAAGATCGCTTTGTATTTGACTGGTATTTTCAGCATTGTCATGCAATGTCATAAGAGGCTTAAATCGCAGTTTTTGTCCTCACAGATCCAATAATTTCACATCTCCATCTTCAGTTCCTCTTTTTATCAGTCACATGCAAACGCCATAATTTATGGAAATGTGAAATAAAGCTTCGTTTTGTTTTTGTCTGTGTGTTCACTTGCTTATTTATTTGATTTGTTTTTCGTTTTTTTTTTTTCAAAGCTTACAGCCTCTGATGCAATTATTTGCGTTTTGTTTTTCACAGGGACTTACAGTTTGATTTCGCTGATTAGTGACGAAATCAACATGAAATATTTCTCCGTGGCCATTCATGCCAAATTTAATCACATTAATTCATCATTTGACTATTTTTTGTTGTTGTTGTTCGTTTGTTTGTTTGTTTGTTTTATACATATCAGTGAGTGTCGTCCTGGAAGCAAACTATTTCTGTGCGATTTCTGTAAACTAAATATGGCAATAAAATTTTGGAGAGTTACCAAGCGAACCAAGGGCATTCGTGCCAGATTCTAGTACATTGTGTTATCGTTTGATCATCGAGAAAGTTAAGCACTTTTCCGAACTGGCTGTAATATTTTGCTTGTAGTGGGATCTCTATCTTAGCCATTGCTGTTTTGGTTTCTGTTGTGTTGTTTTCGTTTTTGCTGTAAAAACTTTATTTCCAAGAATGAAGAAAGACTTAATTTGACTTCTCACGAAGTGACGACATAAATTGTCTTGTGAGCTGGAGTGTACAGTTCTGCTTTTTCTGTGCTCTACATTATGACAGAGCGATACTTTAACTTGCGGGTTTCACAAGCAACTCCATCTTTTCACTTTCCCATTTTCTGGTTAAATTCGTTTAATTAAAAAAGAAAGAAAGAAAAGTAAAAACTCTGACATATCCTACGCAGAGATCAATATTTCTGACCACTGGTACAATTTGGCAAATAAGAACACAAACGCGACGAGATTGCTCTTAACTTCCGAGTCAATTATGTTTTTGACATGAACGTTTTACTTCAATTGAATTGTAAGGCAGAGGCTCCACAGCGTGACAGCAAACCAAAGACGACTCAAGTTGTGCTTTTTATAACAAGAATTTGAAGCAGATTTGCATAAATAACTGATACAGAACTTACTTTTGTTTGTTCTTGGTTTCTCTCTCTCTCTCTCTTTCTCTCTCTCTGACAACATTCATCTGTTAGTTGTTGTCCTGCTCTGTTTTGTTTTAAAATTGCTCTCATTGCGGTTGTGTAAAAGTTATGGTTTTTCAGCTTCTTTGAACTCTCTTGTCCATGAAAGAATCCTTCGATATTTTCCTCCCTATAGCTTGGCCAACGAGTTTTTGAGGTGGTCTCCTCTTCTTTGTTTCCTTTTTCTTGGTCTTTATTTTCCTCACTCTTCCTCCTCGTTCTCATTCTTTTCTCTTTCATTCCCTTTTTATCCTTTTGCCTCCTTTCCCATACTTCTTCCTGTTTTTCTCCTTCTACATGACTGGAACTCGTCTTTGCACTTAAGCGCTGTTTAACTACTATGTTCGCACTTGTCAGCCTATTAACGTTTCGGTCCCCTAGTTTGCCTCTGTGGAGATACGTTTACCTTTTCCTAGGACACCTGTAACGTCCTCCAGGTGATGTAGGTTGAAAACGATTCAGAGGAACATACCAACGAAAGCGTTAAGCTTAAGAGTCCGTTTAACTATATCAAATTCTGACAAGGACATCTGGCGTTTCCGCACAACAGATGTGGGTTGTTCTCCATAATATAGATTAGGTAGGAAACAACAGCAGCTATCATCTATTTCCGTTCGTGACCCACCGATCTACATAATACAGATTACAGATTGGAAAACGGAAACAAAGACAGCTTTGAGCTTTTTTTAAATTCGTGATACATTTCTTCACACCGTGACCAGATCTATCCCTGCTCTGACACCTGATAATGTTGAGTCATCTATCTGGATATATGTTCTTCTCATTTTCTCTTGTTAACGTGGGCGGGGAAGAAGGCAGGAGAGATTCGTGTTCCTGTGGCCACCTGCCTTGCCGGAGATGATTATTTCCTTACCTGTAACTTGACCTATGCTAATTAACGAACTTTGACCAAACACCTTTTCCCTGAAAATTCTGTTCTCAAGAAACTCGCCTTTGACACCGTATTCACATCAATGATTCTTGTTCATGTATTCGTCTCACAAACGAAGGTGAACTCTCGATTAGACCCGACTGTGTGAATAAGCAGTCAGTCTGGTGATCTCTCTTTCGACACATATTGAGTCAAGCACAATTTTTAGAGAAAAACAATGCTGTATTGCGAAAACTTATTCTTGAATAGGTGAGAAAATAATCAAACCCTGACGAAACAGTCTTGTTTCAAAGTTCTCTAGTATAAAATATAAATCGACACTGTCCTCTTTTTTCATGCCGTTGCCTTCGCTGCTCTTGAGTTGTTTTTGTGTTGCTATGTTGTTGACGGAAATTATTATTGTATAATTGTTGTTGTTAATAATGATGAAGTACCAGATGTCTTGTTTCGATCCATTTTTTTTTCACAGACTTTCAAAATAACCATGAGAATAATCGTACTATCATTCTGGCTCGTGTCAGAAATGTTATAAGCCAGACTTCTCATTACTCAGAGAAAGGGAGGGGCGGGGGGAGGAGGGCACTCATAGGAAGAGAGAGAGTGGGGAAAAAGTCTTTGACTATTTATCCGCTTGATTTGTCTGAAATCTTTGTTTACTTTGTCATGTGGTTGAAATAAATCGGTTGTCCCTCCCTTTCTCTCATTCAGACTGTTGTTGTTACCGTCGTTAGCAGTACTGCTGCCTTGCTGTTGTTGGTGCTTTTGCTATAGATATGTTACTATCAATATTGGGGTTGCTGTTGTCGTATTTGGATCATTTACAGCATTTCAGAACAGATTTTTACTACAGATTCCTCAGATGAATCTCTTATTGATGCTTTTGTGGTAGTTGTCCTCTTATGATTGCCGATGTTGTTGTTGTTGTTATATGACTTCGATCATTAACAGACTTTCTAAACGGATTTAATGATTGATTCTTTAAATCCATATCACTGAAGAAACAGATTTATGCATGAGAAATAACCAACTTAATACTAGACATAAATGTGTTGCATGTGTAAACTGCCCATTAACGTAAGTAAAGAGGAGGAGGGGGGGGGGAGGGGAGCGAGGGGCGAGGGGTGAGATGATCTACGGCTTTGGTTGCAGTCCTGTGAGATACATAGTTATCCTTCTATTGTAGTTATCTCGTGTAAGTGCAGTAGTATCATTGCACGGTTGCCAAAGTTGTTATTTTATAATTACTACTTCTGTAATTAACAAAATTATAGAAAAATAAACACTTATCGTTTAAGAATACCATAATCTCGTAGAGTCTCCTAACCAATATATTAAATCTTGCCTCATCTAGCTTCTTTCTTCTCCACTCCTTTGCATTCTATCTTTCTTTCTCTCTTTCTCTCTCTCTTTCTCTCTCTCCCTTTCTCGTTTATTTCTCTCCAGCTTTCACTTTCCTTTCTCTCTCTCTTCTCCACCTCTTTCGTTCTCTTCATTCTCTCTCTTTATCCTTCGGCTTTCTTTGTCTTGCTATCTTTCTCGTTCTGTCTCCCTCTCTTTCTCCCTACCTCTCTCACTATATGACACTGATTTTCACATTCATGTACACGATTCCTTCTTTCTTTGAGATAGCATACACTTATCTTATTCTTTATGATCCTCCTTTTCCTTCCTATACGTATCACAGTTTCTCTTTTACCCTCCCATTTTTCCTGTTTCCTCCTCTCCTAACTCCCCATCTTTCCTATCCTTTCCTCTCTACTAATACTACGATATATCGTTTGTCTTTCCCTTCGAATCCTCATCAGTCACGCTGCATTAGTGGGCGTCTGAGCTGTCGGTGTTTTTGTTTATGTTTTTGTTTATATATCCACATGTCACCTCCATTTGTCACTTGTTCAGTCTCGCACGTCGTTCTTAATTCTCACCTGTTTACAGTGAATACCTCACTTAAATAACATTAATTTCTTCTCATTTTCTCATCTTTTTTCCCAAGTATTCTGCCTATATCTTTGCCACTTTTGTCTGTCTAGTTTTTTTAAAGCTTTTTAGTCTCTTTTTTAAAGTGCCATCTTGGATATTTCTGTTTGCCTCATACCGAGTCGCAATAAAATAATAGTTGTCTCCATTGCTGCCTTCTCAAATTGACTTTCTTGCTCGTCCCCTCATTCGAGTCCCAAATGCCCTTAAGTGGTCTACTATGAATTGGTTTTCAAATTTGAATGAAATTGTCTTGAAGTCTTTATTATTGATCTGTGGTATAAGTAAAAATTCGAAGAAAAGTTAGTCCGTTTTCCCCTGAGAGAAAACAAAAATATCAACAGAATTAGTCTGCTAACTCCAAGTTGACCACAGAGTCTTACAGGGCCTGGTCCATGCCTATTTTCGTCATTTCGATGCTCTCAGATAACACACACATATATTTTCTATTTTCCCTCTGCACACACGAATGTTCGCACATGCATATCAATTCTTTTCTCTCTTTCATGCTCTTCTTTCTCTCTCTCTCTCTCTCTCTCTCTCTTCCTCTGTCTCTCATCATTTTGGTTTCGTAGATATTTTAAAACATTTAATTTATGCATTCAATAATTCATTGTTTAACCTACTCATTTTGTTTTGTTTTGTTTTATTTTATTTTATTTTATTATTATTATTATTATTATTTTTGGTGCTTAAAAGAAATAATGTGTATTCTTGCTTTCATTTCACTGTTTATTGTCAAATGGTCAAATATATAGTTTAGTTCTAAATTAAATTCTATCTAAACTATGTTCTTGTCATGGCTGAACGTTAAGTAACATTTTTCTTTTAAAATCACTGAATGGAAAGTCCGGTTTTTACTGTGAAGGCTGATTAAGCAAGATATGTCTTCTTTTTAGAATTCAGCTGAGTTCAATACCTTCGGTCAATACTGTCTGATTATTTGAATTGCTTCGCCATCCCTTTAATGCACTTTTACTATGTTTCTGTCCATATCTAACTGGACAACGCTAACAAAACTTGTCTTCATTCTGACTGTGAATGCTGCTACATTGATATAAATGTAGATTTAGCTTGCGCTGGAAACGAAGTGGTGAGTTGGATAGCCAACAGTTTATTTAATGACGTTGAAACATGTTTATTTGTTTGTTTTTAATTGAACATAACTAGAAGATCTGATGACTATCTACTGTTTTTCAAGGATTGGTCGTTGTGTTAAACGACGGGTGAAAGGAAAGTGAAGATAATTATAACTTAAGTGGCATCTCTTGGGTAAGGATATACAAAATTTCGATAGCAAAGAGCGTCTACTATCTAATAGCTATAATCAGCTTGGTACAGCTTATAATGGGCATCTCACATAACCGCAGGTCATAAACTGAGGGAAAAAAATACTGTACCAAAGAATTGGCGTTTTTAAATAAATGAGGCGACATAATTAACCACTTTCATAATAATGAACGGAGAGTTGGTCACCTTTATCCATATGTGTTTTATAGAAGAGTGAAAAATCTATATTTTAATTTGTGCAAAATTACATCTGATACATTTAACGTGTCCCTTGACAGTTTATAAAAAACATACAATCATTTTTGTTATTACTGTTGTTATTGGTAGTGGTGATGATGACGACGATGACATTGATGATGATGATGATGATCGACGAAGAGCCAAGCGGGCTCGAAAATTTGACTAGCGCTATTAATTCATTTTATTAGTTCAATTCTAAATTCTTCATATTGTTTTCCAACTTTTTTGGTGTATTTGATTAGTTGCCGGTGGACAGTCGTCTTAATTTTAAGACATTTTTCGTAAAATGATGATGATGATGATGATGATGATGATGATGATGTCGATGTTGTAGTAACAGATTGTTGTTGTTTTGATAACTTCTCTTCTGTTTACAAGATCATACAACCTATTGTTCCCATTGTTCAGTGCAGGGATGTTTCACTTTGTCAGTGTGGATTAATTCTACTGAGAAATGTCTAAATTGATACGTTTAGATGTGTTTGCGTATTCGTATGTGTGTGGATGTATCTCTTTTGTTCATTTTAATGTGCTGTCATTAGATTTAACATAAAATCAAACCGGTATGCATTTAAATATGTAGAAATATACATTTCATGGTTTTTATTTAAATCGGATTATTTTTCATTTCTTTTTTCTTTCATTTTGTCTCTCTTTGTTTGCTTGTTTTGCTTTTGTCTTTTTCTTTGTTTTGTTTTTGTTTTATTTGAATTTTTTCTCCCTTCTTGCCCTCTTTCATACCTAAATGTTAAGTGCAGTTTTTTCCATCTTTCTTCTCTGCACAAACAAACCGACAAACAAGTCATCCATAGATAATCCATCATTCAGTAAATTCTGTCAAAATGCTGTCCAACTCGATTTAGATTAAGTCGATAGCCTGGGTGGGTGCACAGGGACTTGCAAATAAACAATAATTTCAGTTATTCCGCTTCTTCCACACCAGCCCATGCCCAGCAGTCAATCAATAGCGTGGAAACAAGCATGCGCTGTCACATTAAGCACGAAATCTGTCAGCCGGACTAGGGGACAGTGGGGAGGTTGGAAGGTAAAGGTGAAAAAGAAATGTTAAACTCCAACTTTGACAAAACATCTTTAATCTTACTTCTCTTTTAACCCATAATGGACAAAAAGGCAGTTTTTAAAGTATGGAGAGGTCCAACAAGTTCTTTATTAATACTGTAAAAAGTTGTGTTTGAATAGGCTGTCGGGGAGGGGGGCGGGGGTAAAAGGGGAAAAAAGAAGGGGGGGGGGGGGGAAGAGATTAATTCTGTTAAAATAGACGTTT
>JBCEWB010091528.1:0-12448 GCA_039654565.1 Peronia peronii
TTTAAACCTGGGTCGAGTCAGGAAATGTGTGTAAATTGTCTTTCCCAAGGACAAAATGTCGGGACCAGCCAGGATTCAAACCTGGGACTTTAGATCCCGATTCCAACGGCCCAACCGCTAGGCCACCGACACCACACATATGCTATAACACTGGGCCATGGTCAACACACATACTCACACATATTACACTACTACATGATCTGCTCAGTCAGACACGTACTTCAAACACAGGCA
This sequence comes from Peronia peronii, assembly GCA_039654565.1. NCBI lineage: Eukaryota > Metazoa > Mollusca > Gastropoda > Systellommatophora > Onchidiidae > Peronia > Peronia peronii. The sequence continues at coordinate 235 of JBCEWB010091528.1, forward strand.
CGGACACACACACATCATCACTGATCTACAACAGTGACGAGATAACACACCCCTTGACTCTGAAAGGCAAAAGACAACCGTACTACAGTGACGGAAGCCAAAATGTAACGGATGTCTTGCGGCAGTCCTAAAAACGAGAACTATCAGATGATGTCATTCAAATAGAGAAACACCAATGGAGTTATGTATTCATTCAGTAGAATCATACTGACATAGCTCATCAAGTGACTTGTGTTGTAAACAGTTTTTTCTCTGTCTCAAAAGTGCTGAAAGTGACCTATCTCTTTACGGATGTATCACTGATGCATTGGTAAGAAGAAGCACCCGTCCAAGGTGTATCACTGATATATCGCTAACCAAATTAAATTTCGTTTTTGCGGTGATCCATGATTTATAGCAATTATGTTAACTACGAGAACTCACAAGGAATATTTTGCTTCTATTTGCATTCCTGTTTCAATTTCCTTCAATTTGATATAAAACATGTTACACATATGGCAATAATTGTGACTTTATGACACTTTTTTTTAGAACACTCTAGTCGGTCAAATCAAGCAGAAAATTTATTGCGTTTCAACCCCAGAAAATATTACGCCTGGAAAGAGTTAGGCTATTATATTAGAGCAGAGACGATATATATACTTGAACACACACATGACATTTCACATATTGATGTATGAAATAAAGCAAACCAGCTAGTTTGTGTAGAATTTAGAAACGAGAAATTCAAGTTTGTAGCTCTGATGAGTGTGACTCTGAGGATTAATACAGAGAGTTAAGCACCTGGTGGCACTATCAGCATTAGCACCACAGCATCGGCTGACAGATAGAAGCTTGTACACATATCTAGCACCATGTAGCAGCCATAGTCAGATGCCTTGTTGTATGTGTGTACAGCTTGCCTATTTCATGCTTCTTGTGCTCTCACTCACTCACTTATTTCATGCTAAGTTTTGTACCCTGACCTGTCCCTGATGTTTCTGACCTGTCTAGATGTTTCAAGTTGTTAAAACTGTGATTTTTCTTGTGCTCTGATTGCCTGGTACTGTACATCTGTTGGTTTTGTGCATTGTAGAAATCCCTGTCTTTCAGTTGTAGATCTCAACACATCGTTGCCCAGAATTAGATTGTTCTAACTACAAGTTTTATGGTGCGGTTCAGACAGTTTAATTCTGGGGCAACATTTCTGATGTTGTTGCCTTTGATTTCTATCATAGTGGACTTTTTTGTCTCGCTCATTTTTTTTTTTTTTTTAACTATATAATTAGACTTCAGAAAGATGGTAATTTTTTTTTGGTCATCATAGTTTCCTACAGCTTGTACCTTCTCACTTTTTTTACTCTCTGTATGTGGTGTTGTTTTTCTTTTTGGAGGGGTAGGGGTGGGAGAGGTGGCAGATAGGACTCCCAATAGATAATTGATTTGTGTAAATTATCTTGTCAGTATATGGTGTAAAATGTATTTTGCTGCATGTTTTATGGAAGAGAAGGACACGAGTTGATAGTAGTTTTAACATGTGCTTCTTATTGGAACAAGTTACATCTTCTTAGTTTGTAATCAAAGGGTTAGTAATGGTCTGTAAAAGTTTATGAGTGCTTGTATTTTGAAAGGTGAGTTTGTACCAAATGGGATATCTTACATTAACAAGCACAGTTACTGTCACACAAATTTTGACATTACTTATGTGTTGTCCATAGTGCATGGAATGATCCCTTTTTTTTTTTATTATTGTAGCCGTGGGGATTGTTTTTCACCTGCCCAGTTTCCTCCCTTTGCCAGATCCAAAGGTTTCTGAGAACAGACAGACATTGTAACTTAGTGAATCACTTGCCTTGTTGTTTTGTTGTTGTTTTTAGAAGAAAATTGTGACAAAATTAGTTCTAACACAGTGTGAAGAAAAGATTTCTTTTATATTATTGTGAAATATTTACAGTGTACCTGCTTATTTATGGTGTACCTTTCAAGCGGATCTGTGTATGCTATAATTGTGAATGGATTGCAAAGGTTCACTATTTTTATAAGTTCTAGTGTGGTAAGGCATAAGTCCAAGAGCTGGGATTCCTGTGATTTTAAAGGCACAATCAAGGAAGGTTATCTGACTTTAACATAGATTTTTTCAGTATCAAAATAATATAGGTATTTTCAGTAATGGAATACAGCTTCATTTATTTTTCAGGTAGTCATTTTCTCAGTATGAGGATTAATCCATTGTTTTTAATGTATGAAGCTGCCTAGTGCAGGACAGGTCTGAAGTTAGTTGAATAGTTTTGAACGATTGATAAAGGGATGATTTGATAGAAAGAAGGGCAGCAATTTATGCAGTTTTGTCAACAAAATGAAGTTCATTCATGCAAACCTAAGAATGGTCAGGTAGAGTTCAGGATAAAAAGTTCTCAACTCTATTTTGGAAGAATTTATCTCAAGTATTCTTTTATTTTATTTTTTATTTTTTTTGCTGAACTCATACACTGGTCTGGTTATTCCAGTTTTACATATTGTGATGTCTGGATATTTGCATTTTGATTGTTAATCTCTCACTGTTTTTTTTTTTCTTTTTTTCATTTGGGATTTCTTGACCTCAGCCAGAACTGTTACGAGCTATACTATGACTTGAATATCTGTTCTGAGAACTTCCATTGATTGGTTTGCATTTCCACAAAAGTCAGTAGATAGAAAAACAGCAAGAAATTATTGATTTTTCAGAGAGTTGAGACAGGACATGGTTGTCTGATGCAGATTTGCATCTGTAAAAAATCTGACATTTCCTGTGCACATTAGGTAGTTCTATACTGATATGATTTTTCCTCCTGCACGCTAAGGTTGAAAATTGTGACCAAATCTGTCTTGGGACATTTTTTTGGGGGGAGGTTAAACATTTATTCTGTACTTCCCAATACATACACATTGGACATGATGTGCATGTTTTTCTTAGGAATCCATATATTACTTGTCTGCTTTCCATAGTCTGAAAATAGGTGGTCTGCAAATGCCTTTCTTTTTTTTCCCTTTTTTTTTTTTTTAAATTGTTTCACATCAATATTATATTGTTACTGCATGATTTACCTTTTACTTGTTAGCAATTTCAGTTCAAAAATCTTCATGTCTCTTTTGCATTTTTAATCTCAATCTGAATGAAACGTGTTGATTGATTTTTTTTTTCTGCTTTTTTTTTTATTCCCTCTTCCCATCGCCAACGCAGCTTTTGAAAATTCTGAACAGCAACACAGAGAACCCATACCTGATCTGGGACAACGCGACCCGTGCTCAGCTGTGCGAGTACTTGGGTGATCAACAACAACGGATCATCAAGACGGTGAGTGTCAGTCGCTATTTCCTAGTAATAGAGGAAGAAAAGAATGGGTGGCAAGAGGGTTGGGGTGATGGTTGAATAGGGGCCAGTGATGATCTATAAAGGAGAGACCCGATGATTGGCACATGAATATAAAAACTGCATGCAAACTTTCGGTCACTAGAACCTTCTACAAAACAAACAGATGTGTATCACATCTATACTGGCATCGATGTTATCGTTGGGTAGTATGTGAAAGATGTAAAGAAGAAGGGCTAGGAAAAGATGAATGAATGCAAAAGGGATGAGCTGATAGATCGATATTTCTTTTTGTAGATAAATCACTGTACTTTGCTTCATCGATACTCTAAATGTCATCATTCCCCAAGAATATCAAATTTTGTACTTAGTTTGAAAACAGACTCTTTGGCTGTTTTGTATTCTGGGGTGTACTGTTGTTCCCAACTTTTTTTCTGCATTAACACTGTAATGTTGCATACTATTTCAGGCATTTTGTTCCAAAACACAGGGCCAAGATATCATTACAGATTTCTTTATCTGACAGTTAGTTATTTAGATCTGCTGTATTGACAAAGTTAAACATAACAAAATCTTTCTCTGTGTTTCTGACTGAAGAGACACTGGAGACCAATTGACATTGATATAGCACAGTAGATGTGTAGATTGTCATTCAGTCAGTCACCAGTTCTACTGCATTTTGGTGATCTCAAGACCAAACTAGTTCAGTTCTCAATATATATGAGTTGCGACACGATATAATCAGGCTGTCATCAAATTTTGAGCATATAGAGTTATCGGAATCACTGTGAAGGTTATATGAAAAAATTTTTGTTCTACTTTAAGTAGAAGTCGAGATATTGGCAATTGAAGATGATGGCGGTGACCTGTTGTTGCAATTGAATATAATGAGAAAACTGCCGATCAGTTTTTTTAATCTTTATTAGGCCATGTCACTGAATCACAATTTTTGAGCTTCATTTCAATTTTTTTCAGCAAATTAAACTCTGAAATGCATTTCTAAATTGATATAGAAGGGTTCCGTGAAAAAAAAAAATGCGTTAGAAGTAAATTCACTGTTGAAAAACACGTGATTTCTCCAGTCGCCTCAGTTTGATGAGCACCTGATTTCATCGTGTCGGATCTCATATAGGTTTGCTTAGGAGCCAATTAGGACATGTCTCCAAGAGGATTAGATTTGAATATGAATGTAGATTCTGCCTTCTACACAAACAGATAGTAAATATCCTGTCAACACAGGAGATGTGGCCAAATTGTTACATTTCACAGCCAACCTGGCACTCACCCAATGTCCTTTCTGTTTGCAGGGGTTGACTTACGACCACTATGGAGTGGACATTGTAGGAATCTTGCCAGTTTTGTTTTGTTTATTTTCTATGTGTATCATTCACTTGTTGCTTTTTTTTTTTAATTGACTCAGTTTTTTTGTTTTTTTTTTTGTTCATTTTTTTTAAAATGAGCGCTTCTTATCGCTTCAATTCCTTTGACCAATTAATAACCACCACAGCTTGGAGCAATCACAATAAGGTGGCACTGCTGCACATCAAGGGACCTTCAAATTTGAGTTATTTCTGTACATTGTGTAACCCATCCTGTCTTTTCTTACCATTCTATGGAGGGACAGGTGTTGGAATCTCTCAGGAAATGTTCTGAGTGAATAACTATGATGACATGAAAATTGGCACCACTTTTGAGTGCTGCATTGTTCAGTATTTTCACCTGATCCAGCATGTTGATGTAGACTTAGTCAACATGACAGAAACATAAGATCACTGGGTTGTCAATTTTAAGTTCATATGTAGTTCAATATCTGAAAACATGAGAATACAAGAAAAGATGTATAGAAGGTGGTAATTTAAAAAAAAGAAAAAAAAAACACTGAACAAATATTTAACTCCTATGCAAAATCATATATGTAACCAGGAATATCGCAGCTCCCTTTCTTGACTCAGTTTATACAACAGTGTTGGAAAACATTAAAAAGTTTTGCATGAGGAACGCAAACCCACAAAATTAGGAAATTCTGCTAGATTTCATGCCATAATATAATGAAAAATTGTTGAAAATGGTAATGGTCAAAGATGGCACTTCTCTGTATAAAGTTTTAATCATTGGTTTTGTCAAGTGGCTCTTTTTTTTTCCCTATATGATCATTTCATTTAAAAAAAACATTTTTTTTAATGTATGTGGTATTCGCTTCAGTAAATGTTTTCAAAGCGTGTCATTCTTTCTCTCTGCCCATTTTGAAATTGAAAATATATTTTCAATTCTTTCTCCTGTAGGGTGTTTTTTTTTTTTTTTAACCTTTCCCAGGGTTAAGGTCTTGAGGTTTACAGTGTTGGATTTTCTTTACAATGTTTCATGTTTTGATGGCTTTGCAAACTACATTACTGTTAAAGTGCACACTTGTATTATACTGACTGCCCTACTTTCTGCACACATATTACAGCTACAAGGCTTGTCTGTTTTCAACACTGGCCTAGACACAGTTTTATTATTATCTGTTCAGAAAAGTAAAATCTGCCATAGCAGTAATGATGCAGAATGGCTTTTTGAGCCACATTCCACTGCATGTATCAGTAATAATGTCACATATTTTTTTCTTTGTTTTGTTTTGCGTTTATTTATGAATACAACACAAATTATTTTAGTCTGAAAAATGCAATTTCTTATACAACTAAATGTAATTATGTCATTAAATGTCATCATGTAAATATCTCAGATAATATAATATAATAAGAAAAGGTATGAAAATTGTTTGTATAGCACTTCACTCCCCCTGCACTCAAAGCATTTTCTATTTTCAGTCTGCCATACAGACATAGGTGTAAAATGTTTCACCACACAATCCCTGCAGGACCTATTTTAGTATAGACATATATTCGTATATATGGCATAGATACATAGATCACATACAGTCGAAGACATAATTCTGTTTGTGGATCTTACTATGTGACTGTGCTTCCTACGGTAAAAAAATGAAGAAAATTTTGTAGTTCACATATTTTGTCATAAAGTGGCCCAATGAAGATTTCGGCATGAACAAAGACATAATTTCCTATCATTGATACAAATTTTGCAGGGGTTTTTTTGTTTGATTTTTTTTTTTTTTAAACTGCGCCAATGGAATTCGATTCATAAAATTGTCAGCGTGTATGCCAAGGAAAAGAAAAAAAAAACCAGTATTAAGTGGTTTTGTTTCACATTTCTTTGCCTACCAGTGGGTATTTCAGATGTGGGACAGGATGCTAAGGGTAGTCTTTCAATAGATTTTTTTTACTTTCCATCCTTTGAAGATGTCTCAATTTTCTGCTATGACAAACATGTCTGGTCTGAAGTTAATTTCATGTGCACATTGTCTTTAAAACTTAGAAGTGTCAGCGGGTCTCTGTGGGCAGGATACACTTATCATACTTAGTGCACTGGACTTGCTGTCCAAAGAGCTTGCAGTCAAGTAACATTATGTTCATGTCATCTACACGATATCATTTCAACTCTATCACCTCAAGACATAAATTGACCCCTCCAGCTGAACATCATCAATGTCATCAAATGAAAACCTGACATTCTGACTTTTTTTCTGTCGATACTTTTGTGGTTAGAGTGAGTTTACTTTATCGACTCGTACGAGCATCGTGTAAAATCAAAGATAAACTGTTGCTGGTTGAGAAATTGGAAAAAAGATTTCTTAGAAGCTGTTGAGAAATTGGAAAAAAGATTTCTTATAAGCGCCGATATGTTTTCTGAATTTGACCATCTGTTTTCGTTTGTATTTCAGTTTCAGTTACCATGCAGCAAAACACACACACGCACACAAATCTATCTTTTTGAGATCTTTCATCTAAATTGTTTTGTAAGAATCATTTAGAGGAATACAAGCCGTCATTAGCTTTTGAGTAATAATACGTATTATTTTTACTCAATATAATATCCTACGTACAGTCAAAAGAGTTAGACGATGTTATTTCCATATTAGGATGGATTTACTGTTATCTTTAAGGTTTGAGCTGAAGATTTAATATGCATGTCATTTGATATTAACAAGCATGTATGTTTATTATAAAATGCACAGTTTATATGAACTGATTTGATAGAAGTCAATGGGTGAGATAGTAAACATTTCTGGAATGTTCAGTTACAGATCACAGAGTCTCCTTTGATTGAAAAACAAAAAAACAAAAAAGAAGCTCATGCTTACAACAGTGTGTCTTCTCCATCATTACGTGTGCATCTTTACAATAATAATATTATATTTTTTTTACTTAGCCAAAGTTTAGTATAGCATTTTTTTTTTGCATGTAGCCCTTTCCTTTTCTATGTAAGTCAAGTCTCTCTTTCTGTCTCTCTCTCTCTCTCTCTATCTATCTATCTATCTGTCTGTCTGTCTGTCTATCTATCTGTCAATTTGCCTGCCTATCTACCTACATACCTGTCTGTCTGCCTGTCTGTCTATCTACCTGTCAGTCTATCTATCTCTATCTCTATCTTTATATCTCTACATCTCATTTTTTTTTTCAGTAAATAGAAGTAGAAGCTTAGATGTCTGACAACTCACTGTCCCTTACTGTCTCTTTTTTTTTCTTTTTGTCATATAAATCATTCAGTATCATATGTTTTGTCATACACCCATTATTCAATCTAGTCCAAAGTGAACCACTAACTGACTCATCCCTTGTTTTATCAATACTCACTCTTGACCTGGCTTTGCCATCCCCAGGGTGAATGTGACCCTAGTTACGGAGCAGATTTTGTCTTTGAGATTCATTCCAAGGAGCTGATTGTCGGTGAAATCTTCGTGCGCATCTTCAATGAGCAGCCCACATTCCCGCTGGAGGTGACCATTTTTTGTCTTCTGTTTCCTTGTTTGTTCACATAAATGACCACTAAATTTGTATATGAGACTGTGACAGAAGGTCGTAAGTTTTTGTCGCTCTGTCACATACAACATAGACAACACTTTTTGAATGGATATTTTTTCCTTTTTTTGTTACTCACATTATTTCATTTGTATCTTGTGCCATGTAAGTTCAAAATGCATGCCCAGTTTCCGCCTGTGGACAAGAAAACGGAAACTATCAATTACAATAGTGTCGCTTGGGATATGTGTGGTGAAGGACAAATCCTTAAGACCTTCTGTGATTCTCTTTAATGTCACACAGCTGGATAAAATGAGTCGGATGTTAAAGCAGGGTTTCATTGACAAAATTCGATTTTAGTCTCTATGGGTCGCAGGAATTGGCTTTGAAATAAAGTGAATATCACAGTGTGAAACAGTTGTAGCTAAATAATGTTTTTTTTGCCCAAGGTAAAATATTTCTATTCTCCTTTTCATTGACATGTAAATGAAAATTTTGCTCTCTGACTGATTTCACCTGGTCGTCTGACATACGTTGTTCTGACTGAATATTGTTTGATCATTTCACTTTATTATTACTGTAAGCTGAGAGGGACATTGTTCATTCATTCACACCATTGATGCAAACCTAAGAATGGCCAGGAACAAGTTGGTAACTTTAGTACATTATTGTTGTAAGATGAGGTGGTCATTTATCTGTTCATCCACACCGTTTCCTCATTGATGCAAACATGAGAATGGTCAGCACTCCCCAGACACAGAAAGAGCAATAACTCTGTTTACCTCACATTTATGAAAAGGCCCATTAAGGACCTAGTTGTTTATATACCATCATGACAAGTTGAGCATAAAATCTTGTCCATACTTTACGGACCAAGTTTGAGATTTGAAGTCAGTATGTAATGAAAGTATATAGCATGTTAAGAAACAAAAAAAGATGGAATGTGTTCACAATCTATGAAGGTCTGAAATTTGGATGTTCCAATAATAGAGGTGCAAGTTCATTAAGTTCAAGAAAAAAATGTGTTAAGCTTTGATTGTATTTGAAAGACAAGGATGAATCTATTCTCAGCAGTACGTATACTTTTAAATGATCTCCTAAATTTTGCATATGTTTACTAGTAAAATCCTACAGTACCTATAGAGGATTGATTTTAATCATATGATTATTAATGTGCGTTTATCAAGTGTTCGCAACTTTAAGGTTTAAGCAAGCAGGTTGAAGCAAGCATGTAAGAATCTTAATGTAACAAATGCCAGCTGAGATATATATGTATATATGAGCTCAAAATTAGCCAGATTTGATTGAGTATATCACTGCAGACTTAGCTGAAACAAGCTGATCTATGTCGTTCAGAAGTTCAAAAAAGTTTAGACATTTCAGTGTGGTCATATAAAAAAGTCAGGTAACCAGTATTATTCAGATATTGACAAATTTAAATAAGCATAGTACATAGCTAGAAGTTGATAGATTTTAACCGATACATCACTCTGGCAATAACAAAAGCCAGGTGACCTAAATAATCCAGAAGTGAACAGATTTTAACAGAAAAGTCAGTATGGACATAGCAAAAGCCAGTTGACCTACATTTGTTGTTCTGTGTTATGGTGCCCTGTTGAAACTGTTCGAGGGATTCACTCTCATCATATTTTCTCTCTCTGTAGAATCCCAAAGGTTTCACCATTGACTTATTGGATTTCCTGGGGTCTCAGTCACAGGTGAGGCTCATTTAACAGAATAGTAATGCAGATATTAGATGTTAGCCCTAGATATGTCATGGAGCTGATCTGCTCAAAAATTGGACCATCATACTTTGCATCAGAATCATTGTCATGATAGCACATCATACAGTGACAGCATACACTGACAGTTACGATAACACCATACAGTGACAGCATACACTGACACCATACACTGACACCATACACTGACACCATACAGGGACAGCATACGATGACACCATACAGTGACAGGATACACTGTTTATTTCAAGGATAAATATTTTTAGAATGTCTATTTGAAAAACTTAACTGGTTCCATGTAAGGCACAAACATAGCTTGTATATTGCTGAGTGATGACCTGCGGTTTATGAGACACAGGACACTATAAAATAACTATATTTGAAATGGAATAGTTTCACATAAGAGTACTTATTCTAACCTTAGGATGACCAGCTTAAAGACTTATAAATTTTAACTCCTATGGGCTTTTGTATTTAAAAAAGTTGATATTCACAGTTGCTGGTCATTATTACCAGAACTTGCAATGTTAACCTTTGCTTGTTTCACTCTGTCCGACAGTACCTGCAGTCCCTGATGATGTTGCAGCAACAGCAGCAGGCCAAGCCAAGCGCTGACCGCATGGACAGGCTCAGTAAGATAGAGATGGCGCTGGAGGCTTTGCGGAACATCATCAAGGCCAGCCCTGGTATGTTTGTCCTGTTGTCGATTATTTCAATCAATCCAAGTAACTCCCTTTGCCATACACAAGTAATATAGAGAAGGAAAAAAAATCACTTTTATTCTTATCATTTGAAAGACTGATATAAAAAATCTGATTAAATGCTATAACAAGAAAATGTTTTTTTTCCTTAACCAACAAACATTTCCAAATTTTTCACAATGTACATTTCAAGCAAAGACTGCAAAAGTTATTTTTTCCCTGCTTTACTGTGCATGTTAAACACCACTTGCAACCAGCAGAACAAAGTAATCAAATTGGTCAAAAACTAGTCTCCATTCCTGTAGGCCTGTGATGTATTGTTGAGCTTTGCCTAGTCTAGAGATACGAGGGTCAGCTTTTACATATTATAATTGGCTCTCCAGTGAGAGGAATATCATAAAGTTGTTTCTCCAAACTTTACGTCTGATTTTTCAAAATGGCCCAGCCTATGTTGAAAGTTTGGTCTGTCCTGAAAGGTATAAAACTAAAGTTTTATATCTGAGACTGATAATGTCATTGAATTTGTCTAAGTGTATTACTGATGTTTCTCCAGGAGTGGAGATCCAGTGCATTGGCCACTTTAAGCTGCTGTTTGCCTTACTGAGGATGGAGGATTTCTCTAAGCTCCAGCAGTTTACCATTGAGGTGAGGGCCATCACAGACTGCACTGCACAAGCATCTCAAACTTCCTACGAAATCATTCCATACTGTAAATGGTGTTTCTGTGTTTCAGCCAGTTTCCCTTGGCTGCCACCTAACAAAATACTGCCTGCTCCTCACATCCATAGTGGTTCTTCTTGCAGTATTTGATTTTTTGTGATGTTTTTTTGTAGAAGTAGCATTCTTTTCAAACCACAGACTGGATTTTCATGTTCTCAGTAGTTCGCTGGATGCCCATGATGAGTGACCTTTACTCTGTTTATTGTCATACTTTCACACAATACTCAAAGAAATTGCTTGAGCACGGTAAAGCACTCGGGTAAAAATTACTTGGTATGAAATGGGTTAAGTAGGAAAACAGATTTTTTTGTTCAATCTTTTTGTTTGGTGGTCATGGATTTTTTTTTTTTTTTACCTTTTACAGTTAAGATACTTCAGCTTTTATACCTTATTGTAAGGATATGGTATCATGAAACATTTCTTACTTTGCGCTCATAATATCTTAATGTCTGTGACTGTAGCATACTGGCCAACCAACATAAACCATATGCATGCTTTACAATTGAACTTCAATCAGTATTTGTAATGTTGCATTGAAATTCCAAAATAATCTAGCCACTTGCCATATTTTACCAGCTCCACAGAGCTCAAACATCAGTTTTCAGGACTTTTTTCTTTTTTCTTCCCAATAAGATAGCACTTGGATAGGCATGTATATAATGACTGAGTTTGAACCCTAAAAATTGTTGTACGGTTTTCTCTAAAACTGAACAATCTCCATAACCCAAAATTTACTCTGTCTCTCTATATATATACTGGTTACCTACCTATAAAAGCCAGAATTGAATATAAGGTAGCAACTTCCTGTTTTCGCGTTCAAAAGTCTACCGCGCCAGCTTATCTAGCAGATCTACTATGCCCTTATGT
>JBCEWB010091539.1:0-12448 GCA_039654565.1 Peronia peronii
CACGAGTAACATATGGTTGACGAATGGACGTTGTGCAAGTCATCAGTGGTGGATACACCAAAAGCAAGTAAAATGTCATTTTGATATTCCTTACACTGCTTTGGTTTCCGCTTTTGTCCTTTTTGTTGTTTAGTGAGTGTCCTTCTACCACATGTCCGACACAATTCGTGGATGCGCTCAATATGTTCTTGCTCTTCAGGGTGCTCCATTTTGCGAAAATCTAGATACAGACTACAAAACAGGCGGCAAAAGAAAACCAAGTGGCACTGAAACACTTCGACTAAGTTTCCAATTTGTTTTTGTAAAATTCGTTAAAAAATCACACAGAAACGATGCATATACCAAATTTGCACAGGTTAAAGATTAGCCTCAATACTATCAAAATATTGCTTTTGTTTTGATATCGTTGGAGGCCGGAGCAAAATACTGAAAATCGAAGAGAATTATTGATAAAAATCTAATTCCAAACACCGTATAACACACACTGGAAATGTCAGCCGATAAAATCAACAATCTTGAAAAAAGAGCAGCAAAAGTTATATCATCTTGTCAGAAAATGGCTGATGTCTAAAATGAGATCTAACTTGGGGCTTTAGCGTTCTTGGATCGTGAGATATCACATTGTAAAGATGCGCACAATTGGATCGGATAGAATACCCCCGCCAAGGCACGGGAGCGGCCTGGGGTCACGGTGGTGCATACGGCTGACAGCTGATTTTGATTTTACTGGGCCAGAATGATGTAGTTTTTATCAATTACCTTCTTCAGAATTTGTTTGCTCTTATTCTCCATTATACTCCTGTACATTGTCTGACTGAATGATTTCCTGACATCAAGTTAAAACAATTGTAGGAAAAAAAAATATAAACTTACAAAAACCATTAGCAGAACACAGCATTAATATTCAACCTAATCAAACCATGATTTGCCAGTCTTCAAACCCAAGATTGTTTATTTTTTTGGCCTGTTTTGTTTTTATGAATAATGAATTCATCATCATGGTGTAGTTTCATGTCAGATTATCCATTTGAGAGACACGCACAATTTGATGGAAAATGTTTGCATAATCAGGTCAGATGTGGACCAGCCCATACCATTTCTTTGTCTGCCAGCATGCACAACAGAAACTGTGATTAGTTTTGTGTACAAGAAGCCTGGCTGATCACTTGTCTCCTGATTTGGTTGGTCTGGCTAATTTTAGCACTTTGGTCACGGGTGCGACAATCCATAGGGTGACTAACCATATCAGGACTCCTTCAGCAGTGATACAGTCCCATGGAAACTCACTTGATAATTGTGAGAGGCTGGGCATTTCTGTTGAAAGTGTAGACCAGGAAAAGTGAGGAACATTAATTATATCTATGTATAATACACACACACACACAATGGAAAAATCTGTTGTTATTCACATAGAGACTAATAGTAACAATCAACTCATTGTTAGCAGTCAAACAGTCGGTTGCATAATGTTTCAGTCCCCTTTAGAGCCTTCTCTTTTTGTCTCCCGGTGACTATCAGGCAGAAATCACTTCTCCATTGTAGCTTACTTTAATAAAAAGATGTGTGTTACTGTAATGCACATTTGTGAACAAATAATCTGCAGAAAGTAAAGACTCTATCAGGCTTATAGATAATTTGCCTTTTGATCCACAGCATATATAAAAGATGAGCTGACAGCTGGACTAGAGATATCAGACAAGAAAAAATTATCAACAGCTTTTCTCTTGGTACGGCAGAATGCCATCATTGGTCAAGGGCATGATTTTCCAGGATATGCTACCTGGTATCAGGTATATCATGCTCTATGAAAATATACTTTTTTACTTTTTGTGTTATCATATATTTCTAGTACCCGCTTTCATTTCCTTATTAGCCTGGTTGACTGATTTTATGAAATACTTACAAAGTGGTTGCTGTTTAGCAAGTCTCTGCAGAAAATTATTAAATAGAAATTTTTAGAAAATTCATAGTTTTTACCAAGAAAACCATGATATTGAGGGATTGGGTCCTAATATCAAAATCTGATTTTTACTATTTTCTAGACACTTTTGCCTAATGTGATATCAGAAAAATAACCATTGGGGCCAGAAACATCTGCTGTATGCCCCAACATGGCACCAAAGGAGCACGACTAAGTGACTGTAAGAATATTAGGACAATTTAGTTGTGATTTTCTCAGTGTGTGTTTCTTTTTCGCTTTTTTCACTAAGACTCTTTTATTTCTGAACCAACTGACTTCAAATTTTGAATATATATTTCCCATAGCACGTGGTCCAATAACATATTATATCATTATTTCTGAATTTTGTTCACCTTTTAAAAGGAAAATTAAATATTTGGTGGAAAATTGAAAAATATACATATCCGTCAACACTTTCAAAAATTTGTGGCAGACTTTGTATCACCTATAAACAAAAAGCAAGCATATATTATTTTTCTCTATAGTGCTATTTCATTAATGTGAAAATTTTGAAGTGACTTGATTCAATACACTAGGAGTTTTAGGTTTTTGAAATAGCTAGATTTCCAGAGACACAATCCATTATGACATTGTTGCCATGGCAATTAGATTCAAAACATAAAAAAATTCCACACTGTTCATCTAATTGGACATATGAATTTGAAGCCAAAAAATCCTTAATTCAAGTATTTAAAAAATAATTCGCAGGATCCGACCCACACTTCTCCCTAATCAGTTGTAGCTCCCAAGATAAGAGGCTAAGTGATGGCCATAGATGTTTGGACAGTAAAGTAACAGGAGTCATAAATCAGAGAATGAAATGATAAAAACTCTCAGTACCAAATTGAATGGAGGCCTTTGGTCAACGACCGATACCTTTCAAACACTTATATTTAGATCTGGGGACCCAGATTGAAATGTTTGGACAATGGCTTGAAGGGGGGAGTAACACATCGTAGAATGAAATGGTAGAATTGTTCCAAAACAAGTTGAATGAAGGCCTTTGGTCAGTAGTCTATATCTTTTAAAGAAATACTATATGGACACTATGATCCATGCTGGGGTCTGATCTTAGAAAGTGCCACACAGTTGGATGAATTGAGTTGGATGTTAAAGGGAGTTTCATCTAGAAAACTGGAGATTACTAACCTTGGGCTCACAGGGGCTCACTTTGAATGTGAATGTTTTGATACATGAGTCATAATTGAGCAGTCTTTGCACCATAGTAAATGCATGCCCATTTCCCTTTCCATTGATCACTGCTTACTCTATAAATGAAGTATTTGTTCTGGCTGTATATTGCGACCAGATGATCATAATGCACCTTATACCTTATCTTATGGTGACCAGATTTCCTTTTCGACCTATCAAATTGCATCATTTCATTTGATTTGGAACATTGGATTAGACCTTGAGATTCTAGATTCAGCTTCAGAAAAGAGAAGTTCCAAAGCCAAATAGCTTCAAGGAGGTTAGGATTAGGGTTAGATTAAGAGTTTAAGGTTAGATGTAGAATTATGTTAAAGTAAGAGTTAGGGTGCAAGATATAAGGTTTACTCAAGTATTGTGGAACATTTAGTTAGACCACCAGGTAGCAATTAGATCATGGGTACTGTTTTGACCACCTGATAACAAAAGGTTCGCCTTTGAAAAGTTGACATTTGACTAATTTCATCTGCAATTGCATTTATGCAATAGATGATTTTGTCTCTCTTTCTAGTCCATGTTTGATGGGGCCAACCAGTCACCTGCTACAACAAGACCAACATTCACATGCTTGGTCAAGTTCTTGTCCAGCCTTGTCCCCTCAGAGTCCAGTGAGTACCTGAAGGTCAGTACACACAACTTGTCCACAGGGGGGCTTAACCCTCTGCATGCCATTCAGTGATATGTAGTCATCATAGACTGCCTTGTCTGGCGCCAGTCAATTATTTGTGAGTCTTTGGGTGAGATGTGACAGATATGAAATATTTTTTGAATAGAATTATTGGTATCACAATGAATCTTTACGGTAGTGAAAATGTTATTTAGCTTTGATTTTTTTGTGCCGATATGTCTGCATTCAGACTTTACTCTTAGGATGCTGTAGTCAGTATCTGATTTTCTCACTGAATCCTTTTTGACGACTGACTCATTTACATGGTTTGCTCAAAATTTGTCATTGATGTATCATATTTAATGACTTCCCTCTGTTCAAATATAATAGTCATTAAGATGATTAATCGATGATGGGCTTTCGATTGGTACAGACAATACAGATTCTGTGGCAGTACACTATTGGTTGGCATTGAAAGATTAGCTAGTTTTAGTCACAATACACTTCGTTTTTGAAGTTTTGACTATTTTCCCATATTTATCAGACATTACTTGTCTTAGTAATATATTTTTATAGATAGTGTACAATGCTTGAAGGATGTGGAAAATATTGAGGCCCACATCTTAGTCTCTTTCTTGGTTTTTAACAATCAACAGGAGCAGTGTTAATGTTTTCAAAATAAATGAAAGATATGATGATCTATGTCCCATAAGAAAAAGCTTTTTGATCAAATATTAAATTAGAATGTAGAAAACCTGGAAAATTTTGATAATTTTGAATTATTTTTGAAATGGAATCAGAAGGACAGATTTTAAAATGTAATGAGTCTCATAAAAGAATATTTATATTAAAAAGGTTCCTTTTGCATGGATGCTGAAATCTGCAGTTGTAGCATAACTATAAATGAAATGTGAAATGTTGAAATCACTATTTTCTCTACAGTGAATGAACTTTAAATGCATTTTTAATTTTTTTTTTTTTTCAAAAACCATTCTATTTCAATTTAAAAATGCATTTTAGAGTTAAATTTGCTGAAATATAATTGAACGAAAGTCCAAAATTGCAATTTAGTGACATTAATAAAAGTGATTAACCATTTTCTCATTAAATTCAGCCCACAGCAGATTGTCCTATCATCTTTGATTGCCAATATCTTGACTTCTGTTCAAGGTAGAACAAAGATTTTTTTCATAAATAGAATGGGAAGTGAGTAAGCTTTATGGGGATACCATTAACTCTGTATGCTAAAAAATTAAGCAGTGTCTGATTTCATCATGTTACATCTCAAATGTTATTCTCTTCATAATTTTTAAGAGCTGGGAAACATAAAAAAACATGTGGGACATTTATACTGTCAGTGAAGTTAAATTAATTTACAGCCCCTGGTTAATGAAACATCAATTTCCTCTTTAAGGTAGCTGCCAGTAGAGAAGTTTTTTTTTTTTTTGCCTACTCATTTTTACCAGTTCAGAACTCAAATATTATGGACAAAGAGATAATAAATGCATTCTTTATACAGGTGCACATATTCAAGAGGCCCTACATCCCACCAAAATGCAAAGATGTCTATGATGATTATGTTGCACTGGCCAAGACAAGACTCCATGATCTGAGGGTGAGTTTGCTTTGGAGCCTTTATATAGAATAATGATATCTAGATGTGCAAGTAATCGAATCCTTGGATATTGTGAGATGCTTTATTGCAATTAATATAATTTGGAATGATATTATACTGATAGCCTGACATATTCTGATGTAGAACTGTAATTGTGAACTGTAGAAGAGTAATTGTGGAGCTATTGGTCGTAATTTTTCAATGATGATATCCCTTCAGTAATTTTATATTAATCGCTTGTGGCTTTTATTTTCCACCATGAAAATTTCTTGTGTGAGTGGTCGCAATAGACAGGAAAGATTTGTTCTGTTAATCTCCTTTATAGTTGGAAATGATAGCTAACTTAAGATTTTAATCATGACTTGAGAAGCTTTCATCAATGTTTAGTTGGATGGAAGTTCTATCAGAGCAATAGCCAATGTGTAATTTTAATCAAGACCAGAGAAGTTTTGATGAATGTGGAACATAATAAATCCGTGATTTTAAGCATGACCTGAGAAGCTTTGATCAATGTTTAGGTGGATGGAAGTTCTATGGGAAGTAATAGATAACCGATGATTTTGATTTTGACCTGAGAAGTTTTGATCAATGTTGAGGTAGCTGGAAATTCTATGACAATAATAGTCAATTGTGATTTTGATCATGATCTGGGAAGCTTTAGTCAATTTACATGAATTGAAATTTTATTTCCATACCCCAATAGTTGCCAAAAAATGGCTTTCAGGAAAAAGTATCTGCAAAATGACATTGTTCGGCTCTATAGTATAGGGATGAAGAGTTTAACAATTTTGTCTTCCCCATTTCCTTAGGTGCCCGTAACTGATTCAGGAGATGGCATCTATGGTGATGTTGACAATGGCGATTCCAACAAAAGTAGCAGGATGAACAAGGTAGGTGAGAGACCAATTGATCACATGTCTCATGTGCTGTGATGATATGATTAAAACAACATCTTCCTGTTTGTTCTATCTATGTTGTATGAGATCTTCTCTTATGTTTCTGCACAATTTTCACGATTTTTAGCGATCATTTCTGTTATATTTTTTTAAAAATTGATGCCTTTTCCAGCAATTTTGATTACAATTTTAGGAAGCTGTACTCACTCCCTTACACATCACACAATTTACCTGTGCTATATAAGTGTGAAATAAAGAAGAAAAGATTGTGAGAAAGATTGCATTGTTTTATGTAATTGTATGCATTGAGTAATGCTGTAGCATTGTGTGGTAGAAAGAAATGTTATTTTTGTGTGAACGATTAGGTTTGTGTGTATCCTGCAAAAAGAGAAGCTGAAATCATCAGGTTAGCAGATATATTATGAGCAATGAAGAAGGTATTGATGGATGTGTGCTAGAGCATATAGACACAAAGAGAAACTACAGTAATATCCCATTTACATTTTTGATTTATGCAAGAATTCAGAGGATCCTGCTGAGAAAGATGTGGAGAAAGCCCTAGAGTCATATAGAGAGACTAGGAAGATTCCAACTGCTCTCATTGAAGCAAGGTAAAAAAAAAAAAAGCAACAAAAACTGATGTGTTGAACTTTTTACTATTAAATGTTTAATATATTTATTTTTTAAAACTTTTTTGAACCACTATCACACTTCGGTTTCCTTAATATCAAACTCTTTGATAATTTCATAATGGTTTCAGTTATGCTATTTGTCAAACATGTTCATAATACACTACATTATTGAACATGTGTGAGGTGAACTTTGTATCTCATGTGAAAGGAAATACCCACCTTTCTTGTATTTGTTTTATACAAGGTTACATACAGCATTTATCAGGGAATCTCTTTAATTTTCTTTTCTTTTTTTTTTTTTTTTTTAAACTGCAGTATATTTCGTCGACCGTATTTCATGGGGAAGTTTTTGCCAGCCCTTCTGAAACCTAGACATGTGAGTGAATTGTAGCATATCATTTACAGCCTATGAGAAATGCTCCCTTTAATACTGAAAAAGCTAGATTCATCCTGGCCTCCTTTAACTCTTTCCCTACTTGACCCTATTCCCATAGCCGGTCACCTCCGGACATGTTGAGTTTCAGGATCCAGTTGCTGACCACACTTCATTACATAAATCAATTCCTACAGCAACTCAGAGCAAACAAACCATGCAAAATAGGTATCAAATAGAACGGGAGGAATCATAGAAGATGAATGAAATATTTATGAATGTATTGGTATTGAATGTCAAGACTCTTAACAACCCAAAACGATATATTTTATATAATATACTTTCAACTTACAGTTCAATGATCTGGGTCTAGATCTACTAACACTGCATTTCACTGTCCAATAGAATTGATTGTATATCCTCATTCCACACAAATCTAGCACTTTTCCGGGGCATACAGGTTTATGTGAGCATTTCACTAAGAGCCCTGCTCCATGTTGAATGACAGCAAACTTCACCTCCACAGAAAAATAATGAAAAAAACACTTCCACGGTACAGATTTCGCTCATTCAAACATGCTTTGAAAACTGGCGCTCTTCTCTGATGACCCAGAAGTAAACCCGCTTGTTTCTATTTGAAACTTTGAAATGCTGGATCGGCAAAGTATGTGTATTCACCAAGCCGAATTTTCCGGCTCGAAGTCTCCCCAAGACCTAAGTCCCAAGCCGGAAAATCCGGCTCGAAGTAGGGAAAGAGTTAAGGTCATTTTGCCATTGCATCTTATATTTTTCAAGTCATGTTTTAGTTTCTTCTTTGACACTGCTAGTTACTCATTTGGTCCCCAAAATAAAATCCACGTCTTTGTTCAGATAAGTGTGTTACATTCATTAACTTCTTACCTTCTTAAAATTAAGTAACTTTTGTAAATCTATCCTTTCATTTACCTTTGTCTTGTAACTTTGTTCTTTTTTTTTTCTTCTGTGTGAAAAATCAGTAATCCTTACCAGTTGTTAAATGCTATAATGACACTAAGGTTTAATGTTATTACTGATAAATAAAAAAAATGTGTCTTTCGTCAAACTAGAGAATGAAAAGATTTCTGTTCTGTTCTCTAAATCTTGGTCGTTATGATTCTGGCTATTTCTCTTTCCTTGTCGTTCATTTTCCCAACAGCTACCGGATGAGCCAGATTTGAAGATGATGCTGATTGAAGAAATTAAGAACTCTGGCAAAATCCCTGCGCCATTATTCAAACGTTATCTGGAGGACTGTGAGAAAGAGAAGCAGGCTCTTCTTGACGGTACAATGTTAAATCTCTGTCATAAAGTAATCGTTTCAGTTATTTAACCCACTGAATCCTAACCCTGAGTATACTGAAGGTACAATGTTAAATCTCTGTCATGAAGTAATCGTTTCCCTTATTTAATCCACTGAATCCTAAGCCTGAGTATATTGAAGGTACAATGTTAAATTTCTGTCATGTAATAATCGTTTCAGTTATTTAATTACTTATAATTGCAGTTACATCAAAGTCCATTTTGATGTAAATACTGTAATTGTTGTGTGAACGAAAGCAAACATCAACAAGAACTTCATTGGGGAAATTGAATTTTAGTGACCAGTGAATCCCAGGAGTTAACTTTGAATGGGAATATCTTAGCACAGACGAGTCATAACTAGATAGTTATGTTTGCTAATGCACTGAAAAATATACTGACTTGCCTTCATTGGTACAATATGCCAGAATATGAAAATTTTGACATCAGGCTCGTGTCGTCAGGTCACATGACATTTATGCACTTATAATATCCTTAGTGTTAACCATGTCATTTCATGACCAAGTTTAAGCAAATCTATCTATAAATAAATATGTGCATAAGCAAAACACGAACAATACAGATCTTGTGTAAATTCTGCATGTAAAGAAGTTTATTTCTGGGACAGTTCAGCGAAGTTTGTTTTGTCATTTTATCTGACTAGGAGTCTTCGATGTGGATGATGAGGATGAGGTGGATGAAATGGTGCTGTCTCCACCAGAACAGTTGGTCAGGAGGCTGGACAAATATCGAGATGTTCTCTGCAAAGGGGAGGAGGATACAAAAAGTAAACTCTTGCTTTTGCCTGTATTTTCTGATTACTGCACTGCAATGGAGACAAAGATCACAAAGAACAAAATCAGTTTCTAGCATAGTTACAGGGACGTCACAGTTTAGGCTTTAGTTGGAAATCCAAATTCCTGATCTCACTGACTCTTTTATTTTAGACAGTTCAACCACCCGAGCAATTACTGCTTTTTTTTTTTTTAAATTATGATTTGTTTTTAATGCATTACAAGTCTGACACTGTGAATGGGAAAACAATTTTGTTCACGTTCCCCATGACCGCCTATCTCCCATTCGACAGCTCATTTAGAATACCAATGTCTAATCAAAGCATTTGTTGCGCTTACTTGCTTTAGCTTGACAACATGCAGTGAAGTGATCTGCCAGAGTGTTTAATTGAAAATTTACTCGAGAATCCCCCACCAAATACAAAGTATGTGATCATTGCCAAACACAAGACAAAGCAAGGGAAAAGTTGCTCCTTGATTAGGGCGTCTTCGTGTCTGGCAAAGAGAAGTAGATAGACTGGTGAAAAACAATTCCTATTGAGACTGCATTTTCATTGCCGTCAAAACACTGCAGCAGCCAGATCAAGTGCTCACTATTGGAAATGAACTCAGTGGATTACTTTTTCTTATCACACCTGACATAAACACTGACAAGGAATGGTTTCAAAGCATCCCATTGGTCTTAGTTTCAGATTGTTTACATCAAGTGAAGGAGAAAATGTGTGATTTGTTGGCCTCTGCAGTGACCCCAGGGAATTCAACATTCAGTCCAACGTCAGTGGATCTGACCAAGCCACAAGAAGGAGATCTGCCTGCACAGGTAATACAGCTGAAAAATGGACTTGGCATGGTAGAAAAAGTTAGAGCTGTAGAGCAAGTAACAAGGCTATAATGCAAGTTGGTCAAAAACAATGACTGGTGTGTCTTTTTTTGTGCAGAGGTGAACAATAGACAGAGAAATTGACATTGTTAGTGAAATTTCATATTTCTGATATTACGAATATGAACGAATATGAATATGAATAGTTTATTTGTCCATATTGGAAGAATACAATACTTATATGTCCATGTTTTCACCCATCTAGAATGTGCTTAGATCTATTCTATTTTACAAGGGCGAAAGTACTATTTGCCCCTAGAGATGCTTTTTTTTTTTTTTTTTTAAATTTTCAAATGTCAGATTTGAACACCCGTGCATAGAACATGCCAATATTTGATGTGCAGGGTTTTTGAGCCTCTTCACTAGTCAGATGAAATATATTATCACTATTACTCTTTGTTATCTAGGCTGCAGCAGCTGTCACCAACTGCCTGTCACAGCTCATTCACCTGTGGTTAAAACCGACTCATTGCCAAATGGACAATGGTGGTAAGATTCTGAGAGGAGCCATGGCCTTGGTCTCTGCACTGGTAAAGCAGTTCCCAGTTCTAGTGCAGCATCTGTGCTCCCATATGCTCAGCAAGTTCATCCAACAGGTATTTGCCATCAGATCAGTTAGCTGTTTAGAACAAGTTTTTTTGTGGGCAGTTCAGTATCTTATATATAAATATCTCGCGGCCAGTCAGAATGAGTTGTAAGTAAGTTGCTGGACTCGAACGGAGAAATGGGGGGTTGAATGTGATGGTGACCTGAAATTTATGTTTTTATATTTCAGAAATTGGAAGAATATTCATCTCTGAAAAAGAAAATATGGCTCTTATGGACAGATTATAAGTATTTCAGGATGTTGTGAGATGAGTATATGGATGTATGTCCTAAAATGTCCATTTTTGCTGATTTTTGTTCTGATTTTAGATGATGCTGAGAGGTCATGCCCACATAAAAGTGTATCAATTAAGCTTTTGCTTAAAAATATAGTAGTATAGATATAATTTGGTGGAAAATCAACATCTGACTCATTTTGACTGGTTGCAAGATATGTGTCACAACCAAGCAAATCAGACATCTGCCAATAAATCTGGTAGCTCCACAGAATAAGTTGTTTTGTGGGCAAAACATGCTTTGCACTTCAATATCTTATATATATAATGTCATACAACCAGGCAAAATGAGTCTGAAATCAGAGTTTTCCTGTGCAGAGTTGTTGATAGTCAGTGGAAAGGGAAATGGGAGTTCTTTACTTCAGTTGAGTGCCTATTTGGCTACAACTAATCTGGGCTGAGATTTTCATGCTCAAAGTTAAGTCCCTGACTTCTCCATGGTCAGTGACATCAGATTTTGCTGTGAAGGCCACTTTGACATTCATCTCATTTCACCAGGTTGCATGACATACCTTTAGGCATAGCCTAAACCTGGTAATTGAGAAAACAAATTTTGACTAATAATTTAGATTTTCAGTTTTCCTTGGCAATCCTTACCTTGATTTTTTTGGGGGTTATTTTTTAGTGGTTTGTATTTATTTTGCTGAAAATTCACCATTCTCCCACCATGCTCACTTTTTAGTCATCATTTTACGACAGTATTATACTGTGTGGTAATTATGATGTTGAATTTACCATCACTCTATGTGTTTCAATTTCTTTAACCATATTATAATTTTCAAACACTTTTCATTTTCTTGCACTCACAGAAGAGGAGCTCAGAGATTCCGGGTGTGGCTGCTGTCTGTGTGTCTCTGATGACAGTCTTGAATCTGACTAACCCTCAGTTGGTGGTGAAGCACAGACATGGGAGACAGGGAGTCCACAGCTGTACACTGGACACTCTGGTGGCTGCCCTCATCCACTCTGCCAGTCTCAGACCTGGACATAATCAAGAATTTATGTTAAGGTAAAAAATCTCCCAAGTACCGACTCTCTGAGTTCTAGGACAGCTTTCAAAGGCATGTGATGAAGTAACACTAGGGCAGTGCTGAATACCACTGACACTACATTAGTGCTGTTAGAAAAACTGAATATTGATCATCAGTACAAATCTGTACTCTGTCATCTTTCCATAATAGAAGTTGCTTAAGGGGGCTCGATAGTTAAAAATCACTTTTTTAAAATTCTACTTAAATGAAGCAATTAATGTGATTATAATGTAATACAAGTTAAGAAATGATC
>JBCEWB010091550.1:0-12448 GCA_039654565.1 Peronia peronii
ATCCCTTTACACCTTGTCATTCGAAAGAGTGATCGCCAAAAAATTTGATAAAATTATAACAATAAGAAGAAAATATTTTTTTTACATCATAATTTTTTTGGAATTTTTCATGCTGTATGTCTCAAGTAAAAAACGCAGAAGTGATTTGTTTTCTCTTTACACTGTTTGTCCAGTCCCTCTTGGTAAAAGGTAAAGGGAAGTAATAGAGCTTATCACAACGACCTCCCATTACCAGTATGTTCATCGCACAACGTCACAAAAACCGTGTACATAGCCTAATCTAATTGTAAACTTCTGGTGCCAACAACCCCACGCGCAGACAACGTTTGAAAATTGGCACCTATCTCTCTCTCCAGCAGGAAACTGCGAGCTCATTCATCAAAAACTTTAAACGTGCACGTGAAGAGCGCTTGTTTACGAAATTGGGCTGTAATAAATGGTACGCAACAGCATCCTTTACACTTGCAGAGACTATTATAACACGCCAGATGAGTGTTATTTATACATCTCATTCTATGTTCATTAACTAGTTTACAGCGAAGAGGACTGAATAACATCACAAAACACAAAGATAATTTTTTTTGTTTCGGTTTTTCTTTCTTTATCTGTTAGTTTTGTTTTTCGACATTGGCATTGTACGTTTAATAAAAAAGTGTGAAAACTCTTGTTTGACAAAAAAAGAGTGTACATGTACATGTACTTACAATAAAGCTTTTAAGTTTTAGAATGTGTACGGTACGTTTCAGCAAACAACAACAACAACAACAACAACAGCAACAACAACAAATACACAAACGTTAGTTTTGAAGCTGTTCGTTGTTCGTTGTCACCTGTAATTTACATGTATAATGTATAGACAATTAATGCTCAGCTGTGCAATTTTAATGCATGATATACTCTTGGTGTATGCACATTAATATAGTATGAGACTGGGTATGGAAAGAGGGTGATAGAC
The DNA here is from genome assembly GCA_039654565.1 of Peronia peronii. Taxonomy (NCBI): domain Eukaryota; kingdom Metazoa; phylum Mollusca; class Gastropoda; order Systellommatophora; family Onchidiidae; genus Peronia; species Peronia peronii. Next base: position 956 of record JBCEWB010091550.1, read on the forward strand.
TGACAGATAGACATACAGACAGACAATTAGGCAGAAAGACAGACATATAGACAGACAGACAGGCAGACAGATAGATAGACAGACAGACAAATAGGCAGAAAGACAGGCATTTGACAGACAGGCAGGCAGACAGACAGACAGACACATAGGCAGAAAGACAGACATATAAAAAGACAGACAGGTAGGGTGGCAGGCAGACAGATGGACAGACAGACAGAAAGACAGGCAGACAGACGGACAGACATATGGACAGATGAAGAAGAGCAAAAAGAAGAGAAGAAGTAAGAGTGGAAGAAAGAGAAAAGGAGGTAAGAAAAGATGGGAAGTGGGAGGAAGTGGGAAGAACATGGGTAAACATCACAGCTGTGTTTAAAATAAGTTACATTACGTTCTGTAATACGTTTTTCAACCTCCTAGTGGAGGTTATCTCGATGGGGTTTTGTTGAAAAAAAAATCATGTTTTTCGTAAAAAAAAAAAAATCCTTTAAAAGGCAAAAAGTTTTGGTCACTCGTAGTCCCTTGCTATAGTTGTTTTGGTATGTCAAGTCCCTAGCGTCCATATCTCCTACTCTATTTTTCCTTACTCTATCTACACAGCGATGAGCCTTTCGGCCTTTATTTCTTATTTCCCTGGTATGCCTAATTTTACAACATTAATTTTTAACGATATTTATTTAGACAGAGTTACGATATTTATTTGGACGATATTTATTTTATATACATTATGTACATACTGGGGAGTCCCTAGGTCGCAATGGGTTATGGGGTTCTATCTATCACCTCACGTATCTCCGTCGGCAGAGGACAACGAAAGACTACTTAGTTTCGAGAGACTTCTTTAAAATAAGTGACCTCTTCTTTCTCACCCCCCCCCCCCCCCCAACAAGCCCCTTCCCCTTCCTTCCTTTCTGGAACAAGCGAGCTAATGAAAACATTTTTGACTGTAAGCATTTGAGTATTATCTGATGGGCTAAGACCCCTGGGCCAAGAATACACTGCTGAACTAAACTAAACTAGCTGATTTTAGGGGAAATGACGCGGAGTGCCTGGGCCGGTTTTAAGACCCAGTCCCCAGTAAGATTGGGGGGGGGGGGGGGGGGAGGTAGGGAGAGGGGTCACATCAACCCATCTTTTTGTCTTCATTTGCTTTCTTTCTTTCATTCTTTCTTTCTTTATCCCCCGCGGGGGCCCTGGGTATATAAGTAGGTTTTTTGCTCCCACCTGCCGGCGGCGAAATGCCGCCATCGGTGGGGTCTCTCCCATGGAGTGCCGTCCTCGACATTCCAGAAGAGACATCTCTTCTCTCTCTATCCTTGCTCCTGTTTTCTGTCCCGCTTTCTTTCCTCTCTTCTTCTTGATGTCTAAACATATTTTACCGTGTTTGACACAGTATAGCCGTAATCCTGCTGATGTGTCGTTAAACCCCAACACAACCAACTTTCTTTCTCTCTTTCCTTGCTCTTTCTTGTTGTTGAAAGTTCAAACCCACACCCGCTGTTTCGGGAAAGAAAAGTATAGGCCTGAATTCAAACCAAGTTGATGCACAAAATGAACGACCTTGACACCAACATAAACGATCAACCCCTTTTTTATTGTTCTCTTAAGCGACAAAATGGACATCTTCACAATCATTCGATCGAAAGTATAGGAATAACAGAAATTCCACAGAAGCGTTGAAAACATACATTTTTAACAAACAAACAAAGAGAACAAAAAGAGGGGGTGGGGATACTGAGGAAAGAGAGAGAGAGAGAGAGAGAATATGTCTCTCGGGCAGTCGAAATGAGACGTAAGTCGCTGGGCTAGAACGGAGAAATCGGGCTTTGAATATGATGGGGGGGTCAGACATCGAATTTTTTTTTTTATTACAGAATTTGAAATTGTATTCATTTCTGAACATGACAATATCGGTCGTATCCTCTATTTATAAATATAACTTCATTAAAATCGGATTTTTGTGAGTAGGTATGTAGATTTATGTGTTCGACCGTTCATTTAAACTCGATTTTCTCGGAATTTCGGCCATTGCTGGCGGGTCCCCCCTTATCACTTTAAACTGCAGTATCTCTGGCTAGAATAAAGTTAGCTCAAAACTTTTTTTTCACCACCTGAATGGGTATGAAATAAGCTTTCACATGATACCAAAAACCCCATTATGGTGAAAACTCGACATACGTCTCATTTTGACTGGCTGTGAGACATATATGTCTTGGTCAAATTAGATCCCTACATAATAACGACAATATTACAAAAATCAGCTTTTAAAAAAAGAATCATCAAACAGCTCTCACTTAGAACTGGCATTTCTCATATAACGACAACAAACGCACAGTAGTTGTAAGCAAGTAAATGCAATGAAACCCTCCACAAGATCACTCTAGCGTGGATTCGATCAAAATCTCCTTGTGATCACATGGCAGTGATTTTTTATTATTTTTTTTTTCTCAAGTTTTTCAATCTTAAGAGAGTAGGATTATCTAGGCTCTAAGCGGCTGCCTTTTGTGAGCATTTGGATGGGTGGAAATGTCTCGTGCCCAGGACAAACGAGTCGGAAATCGATCGGGAAGATTTCAAGTTACGACCGTTTTTAACTATGTTTCCGACTGAGATATCAAAATTTTTTTATTTGTTTTCCACAAAACGAAAATTCAACCTTTTCTAACCTGAAAAGAAAAAGTTGGTATCTGAGTCGGAAAATAGTTAAAAACGGCCGTAACTCGCGATCGCCCGGAACGACTTCCGACTCATTTGCTCTGGGCGCAGAACAAATTTGGAAGTTGGAAATTTTGCCCGGACAGCGACATTCAGCCTACTCTTCATCGATTTTTAACTGCCAAGGGTTCTTTAACGTGCGTAACGTATACACGGGACCTCCGAAATAATTATATTCGCCCTTATTCGAGAAGGCTAGACGTCAGGCTTCTCAACCCAAAGGAAGTCAGGGGACTGTTTAGTCACCGAACAAAATGCAGGTTCTAATCTCGAATCTTCCCATCCCCTGACTGCAGATCCGAGACTTGAACCCACGACCTCCGCGATGATTAGCACATGCCTAACCTCATGGCCATCGCGTCCCCGTCCCTCCACCCAACATCTAGTGATCGATGCTCCGTTCGTTTAACATTGTGAATTGTCACGTGACAACTGTCTTTTGTTTACATCGGCTCTTTTGTTTATATCGTGAAATACGCTGAGTTCTGCACAATGAGCTATTTCGAGGTCGGTGTTAGACCGAGGGAACATCGCTTACATATGAGACGCGACACGATGAAATCAGGCGCTCGTCAAACTGAGGCGATCGGAGAAATCACGCGTTTTTCAACAGTGAACGAATTTTTAACGTAATTTTTTTTTTCCTTCACAGAACCTTTCAATATCAATCTAACAATGCATTTCGAAGTTAAATTTGCTGAAATAGACTGGATAAAGGCCCCCAAAATTGCAGTTTAGTGGCATGGGCTAACAAAGATAAATAAAGTGACCGGCCATTTTCTCACTAAATTGAGCTGCAGCAACAGGTCACCCCCATCGTCTTTAATTGCCAATAGGTCAACTTCTACTTAAGGTAGAACAAACCATTTTTTCATACACAGAAAGGGAAATGGATAAGCTTAACTTTGGTACCAATAACTCCATATGCTCAAAAGAGCCTGATTGCATGTCTGAATGTTTGTGTTATTCGTCAAGAGCGGCCTGTCATGTCCAAAGTATGTACACAAATTAACGTGTGAGCGACAAACCCCTTGGTCAAGTGTCGAACCCAAAGCGTTCCTATAAACAGGCCAGATAGCCTGATCCGTTAAAGGCTGCCCATAAACCATAGTCCCAGAATTAAACTGTTCTAACTGCAACAATGTTATGATTATAGTTTGGACAAGTTCATTCTCAGACGACGAAATTTCGGTAAACGAAACTCAGATCGGCGACGCGCACGGCGCTCACAGATTTGGCGGCGTTTTCTTAATTTGGCTACTTTTGTAAATGTTTGATATTTTTTGCATACTATTTGAATTTGATGAATGTTTTGACGTCACTGATTTTTGTTTTTCTAATTACTGTCTCATTTTTGCTATTATGATTTATATAAATATATTTATTATTTTTTTTAAGTCGACAGTTTGGCCTCTTGTTATAGGTTTTGGCACCATGACATTTTAAATCCGGTCGATGTAAACAGTCAGCCTTCAGTGACTGCCGGATGTTTGGCCCGTTAGGCCGAAAACAGACTGGTCCATCCGATTAGCAGCCACCAAAAGGTAGGCGGCTGTCGGAGGAAAACGTAAACAAAGTGAATCCGTCAGGCTGTCGCCTTAGTTAGTATTAGGTACAGTTGAATTTAAAAAATAACAATAATTAAAAACCACTTTATAGGCAATAAATCGCAAAATTTAGGCAATAAATCGCAAAATCTTCGCATCCTACCTAATTTTTGGTCGCTGATTTCAAATCTGTCATCAAAAATGACATTTGATGAAAAAAAGGGCTTTTAATGTTTGCTGAGCCATTTTTAGACACGTGAGTAAAGTTCGTCCGATAAATCGAAGAAAATGGAGCATGTCGCACTTCAATCCGACTGACCTCTGCCAATCGGAGACAGTCGGAAGTGACTATAATTATAACATCCGTTTTGTGTATATTCTTCTTGCACCACTTCAGTCTGTGACTTTGTCGCCGATTTCTGTCGGATTGTCGGACCAGTATGTTTTCGGCCTTATAAGGACGCCTCGATCCGACCTCGAAATACGTCAAACATAACGGGTCGTTAGTGTGCAACTTGAGAATGTAACAATGTCAAACAAGGCAACAGGATAGACTGATTAACTTCAGATACATCTCAGTTTAAAAAAAGACATGTTTTGTGCTTTTGTTCACAAAGCGATTTCAGCTCCTAATCGAATCTCTCAACACCTGGGGATTCTGATCTATTGATTCTTGGCTTTCTGTACGTAGTCTTTCAATCCTAAGAAAATAGGGCAATCTCGGCATTATCGTGACTGCTGAGCTTTTGATGAGAGGAGTTTTTATGGGTAGAAATTTGGAATTTGGAAATTTTGCCCGGACAGCGGCACTCCGCCTACTCTTCAAAAATTTTTTAACTGCCACGAGTTTTTTTATTTGTATAACGTACACACGGGACCTCCCGAAATATATTTGCCCTTATCTGAGAAGGCTAGAAGTCAGGCTTGTCTACCAAAAACTCAGACAACTGTTGAGTGACTGAACGTAATGCCGGTTCTAATCTTCGAATTGTAATCTTCGAATCCTTCAACATCGTCCGACGGCACGATCCGAAATTCGAACCCTCGACTTCACAGCTTAGTTTTTCGCTGAATGGCACACGCCTAACCACATGGCCATGGCGACCTCTGGAGATTCCGATCGAGTCCATTCCTGCGTTCTCACAAAGTGCTTACGCGCCATTACACAGGCACAAAGCCAGCAAACTCATAATCAAGCAAGTTCTGCATATATAAGTATGTCATAGTGAATGCTGCGAACAATAACAATGGATACTGATCATTTAATTTACATATATGTCTATCAATATCATTCTATCATATGTCTCGTGCCCAGGACAAATGAGTCGGAAGTCGATCGGGGAGATTTCAGGTTACGGCCGTTTTTAAATATTTTCCGACTGAGATACCAAATTTTTTTTATTTGTTTTCCACAAAACGAAAATTCAACCTTTTCTAACCTATACAGAAAAATTTGGTATCTGAGTCGGAAAAAAGTTAAAAACGGCCGTAACTCCCGATCGCCCGGAGCGACTTCCGACTCATTTGCTCTGGGCGCAAGACACATACACATTTCTTTTACAATCTCTCGTTCAAAGCACAATTTGTCTTTCATGATCAATTTAATGATAATCAAACTTGCCTATATGCTCATTTCATCCAACAGCCCAGTAGCCTTTTTCTCAATATGGTAAAAAGAGGCAATTTTCTTCAAGAATCTCTCCCTCATCTCTGACCTGCCATGCAAGTGCATACTTTCATACACAAAAGAAAAAAAAAGCAGAAGAAGAAGAAGAAGGAGCAAATTAATATATAACAACATAGTCCTAGCTTGCCATCGTAACAAACACAAAGCTTCTATTACACGCATATACATTATGGCGCAAAGCATTTTCTTTTTGTTTTGCTTCGTTTTTTGAAGCAGAACAAAATATATTTTTGAAAAAAACAAAACAAAAAAGACCCTAACACAATATGTACATCACACAAAACGATCCTGTCTGTTTGAGATCGTATACAGGATGGATAGTGGATAATGGATCACATATAAAACAACAATATTTCAGCATTCTCACTGTTAAGCTGTAGTACAGAATTTGGCAACCTATGAACTCAGGAGTTTCAGGATGAAGATTATGGGAAAAAAACACGACTCTATGGATTTATCAGTATTTAAAAATGTACATTCAAAGTTTGTTTTTCATTACACATTTTATCTTTTTTTCAAAATCCCATAGAAAATCCTTAACATTTTATGAAAATCTACACCCTGTATTTTAACAAGTGATTTAAGTAATGCTTATTTTGATCATAAGTGGACTTGGTGTATTCAATCGGCCGTCTCCCCCAGAAATTTCATAATTTTGAAGTTTATGAGAATTTGAGGAGCCCTGATACTTCATATCGCTCCCCCAATTTGGGTAAGCCATAGACTTTAAGGACATTGTCGGCTCCTTGTCGACTTTCTGGTGACAAGGCTCTTCTGGAATCCATTGCAAGGTCATGGGCGGTTCCTCTGTTAAAGTCCACCTTCAGAGCCTCTGCCGCCGGTCCCAGGTGCTCAGATCTGATGTCCAACAGCTGCAAAAGGATGGAAAGAGATCGTCGTGGATTGTTCATGAAATCTTCGTATAGGATTGACCCTACATTGTAGCCTCTGTAGCGGAGATCGGCCACCTGAGACAGGCTGGCAGCCCATGCTGCTGTCAACAGTCCCACTGTGTCAAGCTTCTTAGCCACGATACCAGCGCCCTTCTTCTCATTCAGGAATACATTCCAGTAGTAGAAATATGAGCGAACAAAAGGAAGAAATGTAGACAGGACACTGTTGTCCATGATGAAGCGCAGGGCATTTGGAGCTGGATCTTGCTGGAGTATGCTCAGGCTGGACATAACGTTCTTCACGCTGTTTCTGTACATGAAGAGATACCTGAACCTGGGGAAGACCTGCACGATGTCCTCCAACAGGCTGGTGGTGGAGGGCCGGGCTTTGACGAAGACGGCGCTGTAGCGGTCGTCAGGCTTACACAAGAGACGGACACAGCTGGCTAAAAGCTGCTTGTATTCGCTCATCTGAATCAGTTTGTTTTTGCAGAGAAAACCCAACGTCGTGATGGCGTCTGGCTCCGAGAGCACAAGCATGCCTGGAATTCGGAACATCATCTGAAAAACAACAACAGCAACAAATTAAGGAGATAATTACCAGTGATGCATATTCTCAAAAACAACAACAAACACATAACAAATGATAACAGTATGGACTTTGATCCTTAATTTAACTTTTATACAATATTATAAGAAAAGGAAAAGTGAGTAACGATGTCATTTCCAGATCAGAGACCAGCAGAGATGGAAGAAGCCGTCAAAAGCAAAGCATCCTCAGTTGGTCCAAAGTTAGGGGACCATTAGCTGTTATAACATCTATGGCTTATCCACGAAGGCAGCGTATCAGAACAAATAAAATTAGTATCACATACATCACATACACTGCTAATCCATGGAAATGGCTCTTTCTCTCATCTCATGAGTTGCAAGCTTATACTCGAATTATCAAAGAAATCTGCACAAACGAACGGATGTAAAGAGCCATTATTGTCGCTTTTGTAACTGCTAATGATTTCGAATTCCGGAAGGTACATGCCTTAGTTTTTTTGGTTTGGGGGGGGGGGGGGGGGGGGGATGAAGGAAAGCTGATGAAAAAAAAAAAAAAAGAACAGGTTATTTTCAAAGAACTAAATGAACTCTGATAATGAGCCATTTTGACCATCAGCCAAATTACTTGCTTTGCTAAATAATAGAGGTAGAAACAACAGCATCATAAAGAAGGGGGAAAAAATCACGTTTTCTCTTGCCTTTTTTTTTCTTTTTCAAACATGAGAAATGAAAAGTTTTGAAAACTTCATCATGTGATGGAAACATTTTTCTTCTACTATTATTATAGTGATAATTTTGTCGTCATATTTTGCTTCAGATGTTGAAATAACGAGAGGAGAAGAAATTTTTTTGTTCATTTTTTTTTTTTTACAATATTTGTTTTCGACCTCTTGTACTTGGCAAAGGGAAGTAAATGAGCTTGCTGAAAAAAATAGCTCATTAGATTATGCATCAAGATTCCACATTAGCAAATCATTATCGGGGATATTTTAAAACTGGAGAAAACTGGAAAATATAAGCTTAACAAAGTTCTGCTCGCATTAAAGTTCTATTCACAGACACGCTGTTTGAGCGAAAGCAGGTGTATGACATTGCTTTTAGAAACCTGCGGTTTTTGTTTGTTTGTTTGTTTTTTTTATTTTTGTTTATTTTTACCGCTCATCCTCCTCTCACCCCCCCCCCCCCCATCTTTTCCTCTTCCCTAAATTCTCGCCTCATATCCCCTCCCCCTCTTTTGAAACAAAATTCTCATGTTATGTTTTTCTTCCTTCTATATTTTCTAGTACAGATACCACATCTAAACAAACAAAAATTAATGGAGTCGTACCTGGCTAATTAACGTCGACCCGCTTCTAGCGGTGCATGACAACCACGTGACCGGAACCCGCGGATTGCCGACATCGCTGGCTATTTTATGGAAGGATGCCAAAGGCATGGTGATGATGTTGACGGCATGGTGGTACTGGTTCTGGTAGAGATAGGTGCTGTGCTTTGACTTGTAGACATTCTCCGACTCCTTCACCTCCACAAACACCGCCTCTTTCCGGGTCATGCAGTATAATGAGACGTTGGGCTTAAATATACAGCTGGGCGGCCGGAAGCATTTGTGGGTGGTGATGAAGTTGCTGGTGTCCGCCACCGAATGATCCAGAAATTTGCGTTTCCAGAAGATCTCCTGGACGTGAGCGCTCTGTTTGAACTGCAGCCCTCGTGCAGCATCTCGGCGGATGCGCTCCACACCTGTCACAGCCCATGTAAAGTTTTGCAGGGTCAGCACCAAACCTCTCGTGATGCGGAACAAGAAAAACACTAGGATCTGTTGAAAAAAAGAAAAAAAATATATGAAATACGAAATATAAAGTTTGAAATGCCGAAGTAAATTATACGCAGTTAAACCTTCAGAGTTGAAAGGACGGAACAAACCCGAGAGATGTGAAAGGACGAAATTAACTTTAGACGTGTGAAAGGACAGAATTAACCTTAGATGTGTGAAAGAATGGAATTAACCATAGAAGCGTGAAAGGACAGAATTAACCTTAGATGTGTGAAAGAATGGAATTAACCATAGAAGCGTGAAAGGACAGAATTAACCTTAGATGTGTGAAAGAATGGAATTAAACATAGAAGCGTGAAAGGACAGAATTAACCTTGGAGGTGTGAAATAACAGAAATAACTTAGATATGTAAAAGGACGGAATTAACCACTGAGGTGTGAAAAGAGCGATCTGGTGAAAAGATTAGCCCATCATACTTTGTACTGGCAGTTCCTTACACTGCCTAAGAAAAAATATCCTTGTACTCATAAACTTCTTATTCTTTGTTAGAATGCATAAGTTGTCTTTCTTTTTTTTTTCTTTTTTTGTAACATGAATTTTATCCTCGTCATAAATTTCCCATCACGTCGGCAGTTTTTGTTGTTGTTGTTGTTGTTGTTGTTGTTGTTGTTTTATACTTTTAAGACTAAAGCTTTCGCTGACCGAACCTCTATAGATCTGCCTGTTGTCTCTCCTTCGTTAGAGACATCACTATACTAACAGCTGAAAGCCAGAGATATACTGACATATTTGTATCGAGATCCCTTGAGCACGAGTCTGTAACAGCCACGTCTATGGGGTAGAAATGTTGGAACAAAGTGTTAACGGTTATAACCCTAGTTCTAGCCATCAAAAGGTAAATGAATCGTTACTGATGATTCGCAAAGTTACTTACTGCCTAGTGAATAATACCTTGAAGGGACCATCCCTGTTTGGTCCGTTTGGGTCTATTTTGTTCCTCTCTACAAAAACAATCAAACTAAAACAGGATCTGATTAAATAATGCAGACGAAAACTTATAAAATAAATAAATAAATAAAAGCCTACAAAATAACAACGACTGGATTGACCTATCAATGCATAATTAATACGACCAGGTGCCCCTATCCAGTTAGCCAAATGGATAAATTAGTTCTACAAGAAACCATCACCATTAAAGTTATCCCGGCGCCTAACCATAACCTCGAGTCAATGACAGATCCCAAGCCAAAAGGCTCAAACTACACTCGTCGTTGCTAGAAAATTCAAATAATGTAGACAGTGTTGAAAAAAAAAAAACGACAACAAATTTCAAAACAAACACTGACATTTCAATGTTTTTTGTGCGAAACTATTCGCAAGGGTTGAAAAGCGTAATTTATATCGTACTGAATCTTTGTACGTCCATCTGCAAGATGCAAATATTTTTAACTTGGGCGCGGCAATTTTCCATTTAAAATTCCATAATGTAAGTCACTTTATCAACACGAGCTAAGTCGAGCCGACCTAATTTTGATAATTAATTTATATTTTGCTCTGAAGTTTTATTTACCTACTTTTTTAGTTCACGATGGAATCTGACAGTGACTGATTGGCTATTGAGCATTCATGTCATCAGGATACATCACGATGGGAATATATTTCGCGGGAACATCTGCAAGAATTCCAGAAGTAAACTCTGAGAAGCTCGTTCTGAGAGACGGAACAGCTATGGAGACTTGATTTATATTACTGTAAATTTTTCTGATCAACCTCGAATATTTGCAGAGATTTGTAAAAAAAAAAAAAAAAATGACAAAAATATCAACAACAATAACAACAACAACAACAACAACAAAACAACAACAACAACAAAACAACAACAACAACAGCAGCAACAACAACAGCAACAACACTCAGTGTCTCAAGAACAGATTGACTCTTGTGTTGATTATAACAGCATTTATCTTGCTTTTCTGAAAAAAAAAAAAAAAACATAACTAGAAGAAACTTGCAATTCAAGACAACGTGACCTACTTTGAATGTGGCGTTTGTCACATTGAATTCGACGGGTGTCGACGTAATTATAAAAGCCTGTTCAGGTGAAATGAGGAAACCGGTTTGAAACCTTTCGTGATAACGTACACCTGACAATGCTAGTCACACGTTCTGTTTATCTGTTTATCGCAATTTCTTTGTTTTTTTGGTGGACTTACGCAGGCAATACTGAACTTGATACAGAAAAACCGGAGTTCCAATGGGAGATCGTTTCGCAGATTATCTGCCCCTCCCAAAAGAGGGACTCGTGTAAGGGGAGATCATTTTGACCA
>JBCEWB010091571.1:3904-28600 GCA_039654565.1 Peronia peronii
CTGTTCACATTTTTAAATCAAAGCTGCAAACTTTGAAGCCTTCAGCGCATTTGCTCAAGCTTACACCCTTATTATGATGAAAAGAAGATGAAATGCCTAAGATGCAGTTTTCCAAATGAAAGCGATCACAAGGCTGGGCAGTGTGCTGCATCAGATGACAGTACGAGCGTCAAAGCAGTAAACGACCTTTACCTTACTTCAAGAGGAAAGTGACAGTGAAAATGATGCTGAAATCAGTTACAAGATGCAGATGAAATGCTGCTACTTCTGTTCGACTCTGACACTGAGGAAGAAAACTTCAGTGGATTCTGTGAACTGGAAGATTGTTACACTGAATAAATGTGATTTGAACTTTACTGTTTTTGTATATTTGAGGCTAATAAACCAGTACGCCTTTTTTGGGGAAAAAATTCAGATTTTAACAAATTTAGTGAGTGTGACATAAATACAGGTGCACTCGACAGAATGAAACTTATAATAATTTACTTTCTGGACTGTCAAATCCTTCCAAAGGTAATCACTTATCGTGTCAGTGCCAGCCCAATATATCTGATCTCTCCAGTCTGATGATGAAATGGCAGAATGTCCAAAACCAAAGACACCCAACCATTTACCCCCAAGGGAAGCCACCTTTATTCAAGCCCACATCCCCTCAATCCCAGGGAAATGGACATTATACAGAAAACTACAGTAAAGTTCACTGAGGATATGCAAAAAAAAAGTCAACATATTTGCAGTTCAACACAAACATTGGGTTGGTTTTAAACACTCTGGCTTGGACTTCACAGTGCCGGGTGCATTTTTCTGGAGGCATCCCTTATTCTATAATCTGAATTCTAATACTAGGTTATTTTTGTTCCCACTCCCACTCTGAACACAGTTCTACCTTTGGTGTCAAAGTTCGACAAGAGGTATGTCTTTCCAAAATACTGATTTGTCATGTGATCGCCAGTCTTGTGATCAAACTGAAATTTTCATTTATAAGAGGTAGCATTTGCCATCAAAGAGGTGCACACACACACACATTCTAGTTCTGCAAGTTGTTAATGTTTTGCATTGAATTTCTGCACTAGAAGCCTAGTACTGAGCTATGTAGCACTAACAGCCTAGCACCAACTATCTACTCTGAGCTATCTAAAACCAAATGTCTAGCACTGACTTTCTAGCACTCAGCTATATAGTACCACCTAGCACTGAGCTATATGGCACCTACTGTCTAGCACTGACTGTCTAGCACTGAGCTATCTAGCACTTACTCATATTCCTCCTGCAGATAGGCCATCTCGGTCTGGTGTTGTTCTATCAGTCTGTCGTACTCAGCTCGGCTCACCGTCTCCACCTGTAATAGACAGAACAAGACCATCACAAACAGCTTCTCTCTCACATCCTCCTACCCTCTTTCTATCTTCTCTCTCTCTCTCTGTGTCCATTTCTCACTCTCCATGCCCCCCCCCTCCCCCCGTCACCACAAACTTTCTATAGTGTGTGTGCTCAAAGTCTTCTGAAGAGTGACCTTGAACTCTTCCACCTGCATTGATGAGCTTTGACATCTAAATGGCCAACTCCAGATTTCTTTGACACAAGATTGTAGTGCAATCGCTGATTCCCTGTGTGTGAGTGAGACGGCGGATAACTTGTCAGTCGCGCCCTCTGTCCTCCCTCTGTTCCCCCTCCCCCTCCCATTCTATTTGCACCCAGTGCCCTCCCCCTCCCCCACTCACTCATTCACTCACACACAGATTGGCATCATGATCACACACAAGCTATGATTGTTTTAAATTTGAGAAGAGAAACAAACATCCCCCATGATTGGTCAGTTTGTGGTTTGAGTAACTGAGGACATTGTCGCTACTACGCCAGATTACTGAGCTTGTTTATGTTATCTTCACATTTCATGGAAATGAGAAATGGTCATATCTTGTTTAATAAAAAGCCTCCACAACTTTTTTTCCGTATCCCCTATTCAGCTAAAAGGTGATAGTTCCTGGTCTGTACCACAATAAACCTATTTCTTACAAAGACTGATTACTGTAAACATCTTTTTATAAAATAAACCTAAAACAAGAAATTTCTGTCTCCAGTTTTCAAATTTCTTGGCCATATCTATCCAGTGCTTGTTTATTCAATATCCAAAATATCACTGGAATGTGGTTGTTATTTTGGACAGATATAGAATATACAAGTGCTAAAAGTCTGTCTTTTACATTAGATATTGAATAATTTAGCATGTCGAGAACAGCAATGAAATAGAATAACTCCAAAATTGATAACACAAAAAGATATTTTCAGATCCCTATTTCTTCAAAGAAAAAATCTTCAAAAGTCATAAAACTTGAGGTTATGTGTGTATATATATATATAAGCTCATATCAAAGTAAAACTAAAGGTTAGTGTAAGATATGATCAGTGATACAAAAAGATATTGAGATACAAGGACTATGGGAGGAAAGTAAAGAACAGAGAGTCCACCAAGGTCATATGAAAATGTCTGTCGGTTGGAAAGAAGAAAGTCTGCCATTTTGAACCTGGCCTGAGATCAAAAATTTCTCAACCGCTTCATTTGGTCATTTCTCAATCTCTTCATTTGATAATTAATTTCCTCTTTCCCTTGATCACTTCTCATTCACCTCAGCCAGCCAGTTTTACATTTCCTAACCTGACGACATGTCGGTCTCTCCAGCTGATTCACCAGTAGATAAAACATCGACCTCTGACTAGATTTACCCTTGATCTACTTACTGTACAGACCACCAGGATTTCCTGTTTTTTTCCTTGTCTGTCCTCTAGGAGGTTATTCACAAAATGAAAACGAAACAGTTCCTCCTACATCAGCACTGACAGCGATGAATGGCAGACGAAGGGAAACAAATCATGTAATCAAAAATGGACAGAAAGATGTTTTGAGACTTTGTAAGGGAGATAAATATTTGACAGGGAGACTCAGACCTCATAGGAGTGAGATCTGCTAATGTACAGACCAGCTACACTACAGGCTGTCAGAATGAAATTTATATTATATACTGGTTATTTATATTTTCACGCCCGTGAATAGTTTTATTGGAATAAATATAATTTCTCAAGAAGAATTTTATCTGCAAAAGTGATGAGAGAATGAAAAGTATGATCCAAACTGCATAGAAATGGCAACAAATAGCCCAGTATTGCTCTATATTTATGTAGCAAAAAAAAAAAGAAAAAAAGAACCTTTAATGGAAGAGGACAAAAATGAAAGCCTGGATTAAGATTTGAATGGGAAGAAAAATGTGTAAAATAAATCCACAATCCTCAGGGAGCAGATCATGTTAGGGATAGAAAGCTTTGCAGGTTTTGACACTGACACAGGTCATCTGAGCATTTCTCATTCTCTTAACTCTCATTATCCGAAGCGATGACTTCGTCGCTAAGTCAGAGTGTGGCCACCTAAGTGGCGACTCAGTCGTCACTGAGTTGACATACAGTTAGCCTTAAAAACTCCATGCTACATGACCATAATTGGAACCACTTCAAAACTAAAAAGCTCTACAACGGAAAAAGAAACGAAACTAGAGGGAGTTGCTTGACAAAGCGGTAGATTTGGGGTTTTTTTTTATATGCGATATTGATATATACCCCAATTTAACAAATTTATGAAGGGAATTAATTCCAGCAAAACCAGAAAACTAATTAGGTAACAAGAGTTAACTTGCACTATGGTCACCCTACTGCCCTGCCTGGGCCCCTCACATTGAAAGCTGAGGAAAAGCTCTACAACAGGACAGCGCAGACCCAAGCCAAGCCTGAGAAGTTCTAGAGCTACATAAGAATCTCACAGTTTGTGTTAGAAACAGCTGTGTACATACTTCCTGTGTTGGACTTGTCTCCAGCGCCACCTCCTCTTCCTGGTCTGACTGGTGCTGAAATTATGATGCTGTATTGATTTTGGCTTCATTTATGTGACCGCAATCAGGTACCGCCCTGACCATTTCTCTTTCTTTTGTCATTTTCTCAGTCTTTCTCTCTATCCCCTCTCCCTCAAACTTTCCTCTCTTCTCCTTTCTTTTCTTCTCAGTTTCTCTCTCTCCCTCCCTATCTCTCTTCCTCCCTCCCTCCCCACCTACCTCAGTTTCCCTCTCTCTCTCCCCCCTATCTCTCTTTTCTTCTCTTTCTAAGATGAATTCTGTTTCTCTTTTTCTTTTTTTTTCTGGATTACTGAAAAGCTGTGTACATCAAATCTTTCTATCTATCCCCTCCCCACCCCACCCCCACTGTCAGAATGACAGACAATTGAAATTTCACCTCCTCCTCACACAGCTAAACTTGATCCATTTGTGCTTCTCTCTCACATTCATCCATCCTCTCTATCTCCCAGACTCTCTTCCAAGTCCCCTCTCTTTAAGAACTGTTCTCTCCCTCTCTTTCTCCCTCCCTACCTCTCTTTCTCCATTCCTTCCTCTTTTTCTCTCTCCCTTCCTTCCTATCTCCCTACTTCTCTTTCTCAATCCCTCCCTACCTCAATTTCTCTCTCTCTCCCTCCCTATCTCTCTTTCTCCTTCCCTCTCCTCCTCCCTCTCTCCGGTTTCTCTCTCCCTCCCTACCTCAGTTTCTCTTTCCCTCCCTATCTCTCTTTCTCCCTCCCTCCTCACCTACCTCAGTTTCCCTCTCCCCCCCCCCTATCTCTCTTTTTCCCTCCCTCCCTACCTCACTTTCTCTCCCTCTCTATCTCACATTCTACCTCCCTACTTCTCTTTCTCTCTCTCCCTCCCTACCTCAGTTTCTCTCTCTCTCCCTCCCTATCTCTCTTCCTCCCTCCCTACCTCAGTTTCTCTCTCTCCCTCCCTACCTCACATTCTCCCTCCCTACCTCTTTCTCTCTCTCTCCCTCTCTACCTCAGTTTCTCTCTCTCCCTCCCTACCTCACGTTCTCTCTCCCTACCTCTCTTTCTCCCTCTCCCTCCCTACCTTAGTTTCTCTCTCTCTCCCTCCCTACCCCAGTTTCTCTCTCTCTCTCCCTCCCTATCTCTCTTCCTCCCTGACCCTGACTGACCTGCTCGGCATCTGGGGTGAAGGCCACAACAGACAGCGCCTCGTCCACCATCTCCTTGTGCAGTTCGTCCTTGCTGGTAGTGGTAAGGTCAAAGCCCGTCATCTCATACACCAGGTCGTACACACCCAGGGTACCTGTAAGATGACACACACAGACATAGATAATGGAGTCCTACACACAAATACACATACAGACAGACAAACACCAGGTCGTAAACACCCAGGGTACCTGTAAGGTAACACATACAGACACAGAGAGTGAAGCACTACACACAAACACACACATAGACAAACACAGCAAGTCTGCATAGCCTTGACCACAAAACATTCAGTGCTTAATCCTGTTCTGTCAGCCAGACCCCATTTGTTTGTCAGCCTATCTCTCGGCCCGATCTTCTGTGCTCGACATTCACACTGACAATTTCAATAACAACATTTACATAAAGAATTTTAATACCAACATCCACATTAATAATTTCAATGACAATTTTCACATTAACAATTTCAATACCAACATTCACATTAATAATTTCAACAACACCAACATTCACATTAACAATTTCAATACCAACATTCACATTAATAGTTTATACAACACCAACATTCACATTAACAATTTCAATACCAACATTCACATTAATAATTTTTACACCACCAACATTCACATTAATAATTTCTACAACACCAACATTCACATTAATAATTTCAATGACAATTTTCACATTAACAATTTCAATACCAACATTCACATTAATAATTTCTAGAACAACAACATTCACATTAACAGTTTCAACAACAACATTCACATCAACAAATTCAGGATCAACATGTTTCCAGTTGTCTCTCTGACTCTGACCTCGGCTGCTTCCCTGACTTATCCATCTGTCCATCTCTCCCACCATCTCCTGCCTTTGGTCACTCATACTACAAACAGACCAACTGTGGCGTTGTGGACATCTGATCCTCTGGTTTGTAAAGATGCAAACCATCCCTGTACCCACACACCACAAACCATCCCTGTACCCACACACCACAAACCATTCCTGTACCCACACACCACAAACCAGTCCCTGTACCCACACACCACAAACTATCCCTCTATCCACACACACAAACCATCCCTGTACCCACACATCACAAACCAGTCCCTGTACCCACATTCCACAAACCAGTCCCTGTATCCACACACCACAAACCATCCCTTTACCCACACACCATAAACCATTCCTCTACCCACACACCACAAACCATCCCTCTATCCACACACACAAACCAGTCCCTGTATCCACACACCACAAACCAGTCCCTATACCCACACACCACAAACCATCTCTCTACCCACACACCACAAACCAGTCCCTGTGCCCACACACCACAAACCATCCCTATACCCACACATCACAAACCATCCCTCTACCCACACACCACAAACCATCCCTCTACCCACACACCACCCCCGTACCCACACACCACACAGACAAACAATTCAGATACCTGAAATGTTAGAAACACTAACTAGAAAAATATTGCATTCAGCAAGAATTATCAACGAACAGAGTTAGACAAAATTTCGGGACAAACCCAAAGGGTTTTCCCACAGGAAGTAAGTTTACAACCAGGAAGTGAGGCAGACATGTGGTACTCGCAGTCTCTCGACTAGGCAAAGGTAAATGCTTTTAGCATTAGAACCTGCTGAAGTCATTTGACACATCAAGATGGGTAGGAATGGGCTAATGAATGCTTATGCTATTAGCTGGTACTGTCACTTTCGCCTTTAGGGTGTTGGTTTTACACTCCAAAATACTGTCTGGGTGCAGCTCAACACCCAGGCTCTCAGCACTTCACTCAAACAAGTCAACAAGGTCCTGCTTCTTAAAACCATTTATCTCTTGCTCATAAATAATCCTGTAGCTCTAAATAAACAAGATTTGGTCACGATGGAATACAATAATTTCATAAAATACTGATAACTTACCGGCAATCAAGGACATCAACAGAACCACAATGAATGCCCAAGCGCTACTGTTTACAAGATTTTGCCTCATTTCCAGTCTGAGCCGAAGGTTCTTATTTCAGCCCGAAAGTACGTCAGTCTCTTTCTTACGTAATTATTAACACTACCCACTACTATTTTTGTTTGGAGAGTATCTAGGTTCAATTGGTTATGAGTCTATCATTCATAAAGAAGAGTTTTCATCATAAATTTCCTACCCACTATAACAGGGTCATGCCAGGAAGTGTGACAAACTTTCGCGGGTAGATGAAATTTCCCCAAATTTTGGTGAACTCTGTTGATTGTATCAATGCATTTGGTCCATTATTGAATGTGTATTATGTGGTACAGTCTTCCTTATATGATAGACACATTTCCTCAGTTCAGAGTCACATGTGACTTACTGTACAATGAGCTATTTTTCCTCATTCTGCTAAGTTATTTCCCTTTGCCGAGTACAAACGGTACAGAACAAGCTTTGTGAAGAAGGGAAACAATGCTTTTCCTCCTTTTACTTCAAACATGAGGCAAAACATCATGAAAAAATTATAACGATAACTAAAAAAAATATTTTTATTACATGTG
Organism: Peronia peronii; assembly: GCA_039654565.1. Classification (NCBI taxonomy): domain Eukaryota; kingdom Metazoa; phylum Mollusca; class Gastropoda; order Systellommatophora; family Onchidiidae; genus Peronia; species Peronia peronii. Next base: position 11,504 of record JBCEWB010091571.1, read on the forward strand.
AATTTTTCAAAATTTTTCTATACTCATGTTTCAAAAAACGAGAGAAACAAATTTTTTGTTCCTTCTTAACAATGCTCGTCTTTCTCCTTTGGTACTGGGTAGAGGCAAAGCAATTTGGCTCACAATCAAAACGGCTCATTCTGTACTGAATATTACATACATCACCCTGGACACCTGAGGGAGAGCAAAACTTCAAATTCTAACAACACTCACCACATTGTCGATTGAAGTGGAGTGGGCGAGCTCGCTTGCCCCAGTACATGAGAATGGGCACATTCCCACAAGGCATGTGGACGGCGTCAGACTTGCCAGCGTGCAGGGAGTACAACGGAAACGGTAATGGTTCCGTTTTTTTCAGCAGATCTTCCCGTGGAGTGGACACAGCCAGATGGTCGACTGGCTCGTCCATCATGATAGGAATGTCCATGGAGTCCGAGAGAGACTCGCCATCTAGACTGGAGACTACGCTGTAACAGTGGACACAAAGTAGGTCAGTGCATGGTCAGCTGGTACGACAGCGAGGGGACACTAGGAGAATTTCTTGCTATACTCTCCCCCTTCATCCACCCTCCCTCAGTCCAGCTCTCAAGCTAAGCCAGCCAGCATAGATCCATTGCAGGCGTGTTTGTTCACTTCCATGTCTGCCATTTTGAATGACTGACAAAACAAAATTTCCGCGATCGTGACATCACATGGAATGGATCCATAACAAACAAAAGGGCAGACTGTCCTAGATTTCTGACAAGATCAAGCAACAAAACTAACCATGCAAGACAAAGCTGTTTACAATTTTCACCAACTGGTTTCTGATTTGATCTCAGCTAATGTGAGTCAACGTGCCAAGGATCACCACAGTATAAAAACTTTATGGAGCTAGAAACTACTGGAGCATGCACTGCAACTATTTTGTATTCCTACCCAGGAGGCCTCCCAAGCGGCCAAATGAAGGACAGGGCAAGAGGTTAATCACTTTACTGGCTCACTATTTTACTGTTAATATGATGCATACTTGTTATGTTATCGGTTGCTCTAAACAAAGATGTTGGAAAAAATAAATCATCAGCCGAGGTGACATACCACAGCTGATGAGTGAATGTTTTTGTTTGTTTGTTTTTTAGTTTGAACAATTTATTTACACTGTAATTCAGCTTGTGAATACTAATTTTGTTTTTCTTTTTTAGTAGAGGTAAGAGAGTCGCATCATGTCTTCTCTGCAGAACAAAGAACAGAGATTGACGGGAATTAGCTTGTTCCTGCTAAATACTAATCACATAAACTTACTTTAATTAGCGTTTTCAATGCTTAACTTTGAATGGTTTCTAAACTTGTATATTTATAATTGTTTTGACAACATCGATTCTTTTTCCAGAGACTAGCGGGACATAAAGACTTTTTTTTTTACCTAAACATATAAAGTGAGTTCACTCTACAAAAAAATCTTAGAATTTACTAAGACATCAGGCCGGGTCGTGCTATTAATCATGCGGTCAACAGGTGGTTGGGCCCTCGGGCATTGGGAATTTCCCTTGTGTGGTCACTGGGAATTTCCTAGATTTTGATTCACTTTGATGTCCCATTAATAGCCACTCTCTGATAGGACAGCTGCAAGTTCTCAATCAAACAAACTGATTAAAGCGCAACATCCGGCCAATAACCCATCGTTCTCTGCTGAATTGCCGATATTATTTTATTGTTAATCCTCAGATTTTCCTAGTTGAGAGATGGATCTGTCCATTTGATCAGTAGCCAAACAGAAGATAACAAGCTTTAGTATCCAAATGACCATGATAGGTCTACAGTGTTTACTTTAACGAAGATGATTTCCTGATCCATAACAAACATAAAAAATCTAAAACCAGGAGCAATTCCAAAGAATCTTGATGCGACTCGACTTTATATTCTGGGGAAGGGACAGGGAAGCTACAAACATTTCTACGGAAGTTTAACGTAATCTTTGTAGGCCTGTGGTTATCTTAATTAAATAAATGACGATACATTTTATTAATTTTGTCTTCGTTTGACTTGAATATACTTTGCTACAAGTGTAATTTGCTTGAATTCATTGATAAACAGCGTTTTTATATCAGTGTATTAGTTTGACTTTTTTTTCTTTTTCCCATACAGTTTTACATTGTCTTTTAAACCGCCCACCCCTTGTCTTGTACTTCTATCAACCCCTCTGTCTCACTATAACTCTCTCTATCTCTCTATTCTTTGAATTATCAAAATATGTCTGTGGATCTACCCATGCCTTTTAATAAAGGTTATGTAGCCCCCTGAGAGTGAATTGTTTTGTTTTGATTTATGTGCTTTTTTCTTTTTCGACATTCTACTTTAATTTCTAGTACAATGTACAATTTTTGGTTGATTTCTAACAATTACACCTAATTTTGACATTACTTTGTATTTACTCACTTTTCAGGCACAACTAAGATATTCTCCCTTTGCCTTGCATTGCTCGTTCGTCAGCTTTACTACAATTTTAGTATTTATTTATGTTATTTTAGTAATTAATGTTAATTCAAACAGGTAAACGGGAAAACTGTCCTTAAAAAAACACCTGACAAAATACAGAAGGTTTAATCAAGGTGAAATTTGCTTTTCATTTTAATTTTAATGGTTTAGGATCGGAAAAGGCTGTTAAATCGTGAGTCTCCTTCTATGTAATCTCTTAGCTGTGAGCGCCTGTTGCCCTTCACTTGGCCCTCCTGATGACCATTCAATTCAGCATGTGGCGTCTGCCATTTTTAAGTTAGCGAAGAGTGAGAGGTGCCGCGCAGTGCCGGCTCCAGTAGTTGACTTTCAAAGATAAACAATTCAACCTGCACTTGGCTGGTCAAGCAAAGGTAAGATTTCTCACATGTTAAAAAACCAACAACAGAAAGAGATTTCTCATATAACTGTAATAATAAACAACAACATTATCAGCGGAAGAAAATTCAACTTTCCAAATCCACAAATAAAGCTAAAAAAAAACTATCTTTGACAAATATCAGAAAGGAAAGCCTTACGGGCAAAATGAAGAAGCAGAAGTTTCACCTGAGGGAGTTTGACCTTGACTTTACCGCTGCCAGTTCATCATCTCCAGCTGGAGGCTTCAGTTCCACCGTCTCCAGGTTCTGGGGAGAGATCACCAAAGGTCATGGCCACTGTTTCTATGTCAATGGTACGACTATCAGAGTCAGGCGTGTAATTCTCGCTGGCTGCCCTCATTCCTGTCTTCCCTCCCCATATTCCCCTCCCCCCCCCTCTGTTACCCCAGTCACTCAGACAGAGTTCTGTAGTCAGTTTACTTCAGACAGGTGAGATTCACACAAAAAGTCAGTAATACCAGACATGGACTGAATGTTTGAGACACCTGACCTCTCACCTGTGTTAGATCACCTGCACAATCTTTGTCCAGTAAGAGCCGAACCAGTGAAACTGGATCACATTAGTATAGCATTTATAACTAACAAACACCTTGTCCTTGAAATCAACACCTGGTCTCGAAAAACAAATGCCTAGTTGTATTAAATAAGCATCTAGACCAATCCAATAAACACCTAGAACTATCAAATGAATACCCATTTTATCAAATAAAAACCTATTCCCATCAAGTGAACACCTAGACCCATCAAATAAACAGCTCTATATCAAATAGAAACCTGGTCCTGTCAAATAAACATCAAGTCCTTTTAAATACACACTTGATCCTATCAAATAAACACTTGATCATATCAAATGGACTCAATCACACAAATAAAATCTTTGATTTAATAAGCACCCAATAATATCAAGCACATGCATACACACAAAAGTTAAGTCCTGCCAAACGGTTCGTGGCTGATCAACCAAACACTTGATTCCTCAGCTGAGCTCTTAGTTACAAAAGAAGCATTTTATTATGCCAAATAAACAACAGGTCTCAGCAAATGAACATTTAGTCAAATCTGATAACGATGTGATCCCTACACCGCTTGATGCCAGATAGATTTAAATAGAATAAGTTATATAAAAACAGTGGCACACGTGGCAGAATGGTTAGAACACCTCTGTCAACTACATCTGGACCGAAAACCAAACGGCATTGGTTCAAGTCCCAGAGAATCCCTGAGGGAGAAAAAACAAAGGTGGGTGACAGACATCAGGAGTCATGACCTCATTGTGGCTGGGGTATTAGAAGATGTCAGGAAGTTAAACACCAATACATCTAATGAAAGAACCCACTCTTCCTCTGAAGACCGTTACCTATCTCGCTCTACCTGAGGAGTTTTCCTACCATTGCCAAATAAACAACTGGTGTCAGCAAATGAACATTTAGTCAAATCTTATAAAAGACATTACATTACCAGTGATTTGTACCTATCAATGAGGATCTCTGGCAAGCCTGTGATCTTACACAAAACAAGCCAAGTCATCAAAGGCTGGTATTCCAGATGTCATACTCAAACTGTCAATGACCACTTATCACATGTACCGCAGACACTAACATACCAGATACGTATCACATGACATATTGCATGATGTATCACATGACATATTGCATGATGTTTCACATGACATATTGCCGTGATGTATCACATGGCATATTGCTGTGGTGTATTGCACGACATAATGATGTATCACATGACATATTACATGATGTTTCCCATGACATATTGCAGTGATGTATCACATGACATATTGCAGTGGTGTAGCACATGACACATTGCAGTGATGTATCACATGACATAGTGCATGATCCATCACATGACACATTGCATGTCATATCACATGACATGTTGCAGTGATGTATCATATGACATATTGCAGTGATATATAACATGACATTTGCAGTGATGTATCACATGACATATTGCAATGATATAACACATGACATACTGCAGTGATGTATCACATGACATACTGTATGTCATATCACATGATACATCACACAATAATGGATGTCAACTGTCCTTACCAGCTGTTTGATGTCCTGGAAGTCAATGGTTGCCATGGCAACAATCTCCTCAAACTGTCCCTGGTGAACGGCAATACGCAAGTTCTCCGGCTCTGCCCCAAGTTTCTCCCCTAAAAGTAAGATGCCATCTTTCACCACGTCTGGCAGCTCAATCTCAAACTCGAAAAATCTGATAAGGATTATATGTATAAATATATATATATATATCGTCCTTGTAAGTCTCTAAACGCGTAAGTCCGGAAAATTGGGCTATGATGTTTTTGGCTTTACTAGACTAGAATGGGTTTCCCCCACCTCTTCTATAAATATCAAGTCCATGGAACCAGTGAAAGTTACAGTTTTTGTCACGTGATCTAAACGTGCGATTCATTATTTCACTTCGATTCATTTAGTTTTTTGTCTCTCCTGTAAAATTCGCCTCTGCCGACTTATGCATTTAGAGACTTACAGGGATGATATATATATAAATGTCATGAATTTTATGCTTGCCATTTCTTCCAACTCAGTTAGGTAAACAGTTATAAATGGAATCATGTCAATGAATCTGTTTCTTTGACCATTTCAAGATCTCCAGAGAAATCAATAACTTCTCCCCTCCCTCTCCCCTCCTCATTTACAGTTACCACAACCTCCACCCCTGGCTCCCTTCAATCCCTTCCTCCCCTCCCAATAAATACATGACCCATCCCCCTTTGTACAATGTCCATCACTGGCCACATGAATGTACTGATCAGATCCACTTTAGCACAAAAACTCATCAACACCTTCCCTCCCTCGCCCCCCCTCCCCCCACTACCACTGCCCACATACATATGGACAGTCAGACCACATATAAAACAAACACTGCAATACCTTTTGTGCTTGTCTTTGCTGGACTCCGGCTCTGATTGGGAGGCTGGAACAGAGGTAGGCAAGGGAAATAAGCAATCACAGGCATCAAAGGACACAAATCTCAGTCAGACACACAATCCGACACACTGACTGGTCATCGCAGACATGGCATTTGTCAACAGTTCTAAGTGACAAATTCTAGACAGATTATCTGAGAATTCCTGGACAAACTAAGACCAAGTGTGCTGCATACACACACACATCTGATCTTTATGTCACAGACAAATGGGCCACACTACACACAGATATCTGCTCTCTATGACACAGACAGACTTGTAATCACAGTGTATACAGATATGCAATCACTCAGTCACACACTCTTTCATTGAACTCCAAAGTGGAGACCAGCGACAATGTACACACAACACTGGACGATGTGATGGGAATTCAATAATAAAACGGCCATATTCAGACTCAGATGACACTGGGAAATGTTCTCTGGCAAAGACAGAAAAGTGATCGAAGTCCAACAGACTTTATCCTCACTTCCCATCCACTCCCTTCTCCCCCCCCCCCCCCCAATCCTCCACCCACACCCACAACAGGAACCAACAAACAGATTCAGCCCAACAGGAAGTGACCTTGACCCACTTACCATCTGGGATTGACCTTTCCTCGCCCTTGCGTGCAGCTTGAGGTCGCTTGCTGGGTCGCCCCTCTCCAGTCTCGCTGGCGTCCACCTCGGAAACCTGGTGGGGAGAGCAAGTATACACCGGGCAGGTTAGGCGTTTATTCTCTATGTGTCTCTACACCAGGGATTTTTCTAACAATTGTGGTCATGATTCATAACATACTAGAAGAGAACCCACGGCCTCCGTGGGAGATTTTTTCAGTATAATTCAAACCGACACAGCCCTCTCACTTTTAAATGTATGGCAAGCATGTGCACCTTGATGTTGTCAGTTTAGACGATTAAACTGAATATTACTCAAAGAAATCGTGTTTGGTGTAATCAACGTGAGAGTCTTTGGAACATACAATTCGAATCAAACACTCTTACAAGTTTACTATTCAATTATTGTCACCTTTTTTAGAATAACATCAATTATAGTAAGCTTTTTTTTTGCTTTATGTAAAGTGGAACACAGATCTTTATGCAACAATGTTGTGTGCCGAATTTCATATAGACACATTCCATAGAATTTCATTTTGACACATTCCGTAGTTTTTTGAGTCCATAAGCCTTGTATGGGTTTTGTTGCAGATTTATAGTATAGAAAAGCAGATCTTCCCAATATTTTCAAGATGAAACTGATTCAGAGAATCAATTCTGGTACACCCAGTAATCCCCTGTTTCCCTATCCTGAAGTGGCGCCCTCTGCCTGTCAAACGGCTATCTCCTCCCACCACAGATATGGAAAAATAATTTTGCCCATCACCTGAACTTAATCTCTGAATGATAAAATTTGCCTCAGTGGCCTCCCTTAGTCCCTTCCAACTCATCCACAAGAAATGTCCTCAGGAGCCGTTATTTTGTCAGGAAAGGCAATTGACAAGACTGACCTCTTCCTCTGCCATGTCCAGCCGGGGAGTTTTGAACATGTTGCCATTATAGGAGAGAGAACACTTCAGCTCCGACTGCTCCAGACCCTCAGGACAGAAGATCCGCACAAAAAGGCTGCGATCATAATCAGGCTCTCCTGTCCAGGTGTCCACATCCCTCATAGGTGGTCGGATGGTCAGTGGGCGAGCAAATGACTCTTCAAATCTGACTTTCTGTAAGTTTTGACACAAGAATTTCTGATAAAAAAAATCTAACTTCCTCTAAGGTTTAATACAAGAATTTCTGACCAAAAAAATCTGATTTTCTGTAAATTTTAACACAAGAATTTGTGACCAAAAAAATCCAAATTTCTGTAATACAAAAATCTATACAAAAATTTCTGACAAAAAAAAATCTGAGTTTTTGCAAGTTTTAATAGAGAATTTCTGACCTAAAAAATCTTTCTGTAGGTTTCAACACATATATTTCTCATCAAAACAATCTTTCTCTAACCCTGACTTTCTGCAAATATAAACAAAAATGTTTTTACAGTGACTATTGAACTCTGTCAGTTTTTGCAAATCTGTGTTTGTAAGGACAAATCTATTTCATTAAAGTTTTGAGACAGACATTTGTCATACTAAATCTCAACCGTCTGTGACCTTATAACAGAAGTTTGCAACAACACATCTGTTTTTCTGTAAATCTGAACAGAAGTGTTTTTGTGATTCTCTACTGTCTGTCACCCCAAGGAGAAATTTTCATCACTGATCAGCCTACGGTCCTGACAAACTCGCAGACTTTTCTTTCCTAAGAGCTGACAGCTGTGGAGATTTGACTAGCACTATAGCGCTGTTTTTGTAACTGCCAGCTAATCGTCACCCAAGAACTAAGTTGTCCTAACTACCACAGTTTTATGTTGTAGATAGGACAATTTAATTCTGGGGTGAAGTAATGTCAAGCACTCAAGTTACAATACCTGAGTGCACATATCAATACCTTCGGTGACGCAGAGCGACTGGCCAAGTCCTCAGCCTCAGGATCTCCTGGCCCGATGTGAACTGTCACTGTCGGAACATCATCACTGTCAGCTGTCTCCGAGTCGGCTGTTCTTTCACTGGCTCTCGACTGGGGACCTGCATGACAGAGAAAAAAACATTCAAACTTTACCATAGGAATAGCTCAAATACAGGATCTGTGTGATTCTGAGGTGTCTCCAACTTTGTGCTTTACTTGGATATTTCTGTTCCATACTTCATATCGCTGATGGACACGAGCATGAACACAACTGATTGATTTCTGTATAGAGTAGACAAGACCAGTCAACTTTGGCTCAGCACTAATACTGCCATGATGAACTGAAATCTTAGGTTCAGTCACTGCTGGTGTTCCTGTGAATAAAATGTCTCACAAAAAAGAACACACTCAATCTTGCTGGTGATCATTCTTTAAATTGTTATTGCCTTTTAGACATTGTCTGCCTGAAAATTTAATAATAATAATAATAATTATAATAGAGAGCATTTATATAGCCCTTATCCTGGTACAGTACAGGTTCTAAGCGCTGTGATTTTTCTGTCAGTTATGTTCAATATCAGACAAAAACGGGGAAAACTGCAGTTCACAGGGGATCAGTCAAAATGGTCAAGGTTTCAGATTTGAGTTTCAGACTGTGTGCATCTTTCTGGCCATCCCGCTCTTCACTACATAAAATCACCTTCAGTATGAGATGACTGTGGTACTTTGAAATATGTAACGATTGAGGTAATGACAAAATCTGAGAAACTGACGTTTGCAGTAGAGATCATGCACAGGTATGATAAAGTATAATTTTGAAAAATTACATTGAAATAATTGTATATTGGCCTTTCAAATCAGGTGTCAGATTCCTCTTATGAAAGTCACATTAGGATGTGTTAAATTTGATTTATCATGCAAATGAATGTATCTATTTTTTCATAAGATAGGAGCAGCAACATTTGGTTAAATTGTAAGACTGTGAGTATTGGTGCAGACAGACGACTGGTGAGTAAAAAAACCCACTGATGAGCTGACAGCTGTGGCTTCTGTCTCACTTTGACCTTAGTAGTGCCACACCCCTTAGATGTGGGTGTGAGGCAAGGAGAGAGAGCGGACATTTCAAAACAATGATAACAAAGTTACCTCCTCTTTCTTCTTCTTCTTCTTCTTCTTTGTCTTCATCATCCAGTTCCTCATCATCTTCATTTTCATCTCCTCGGCTGCCCTCTGCCTCATTCATTCCTTCAACCTCATTGATTCCTTCTGACTCCCGATTCTCGCTGACAGCGTCTGCTTCATCCAGTGCTATTGTCACTGCTGCCTCTGTCTGGCCCTCCTCCTCCTCTCCCTCAGACTCGGACGATTCCTCCAACGCCTGAGTGTACGCCTGACAACAAATACACAAAAATTCATAGTAACTGCCCAGAGCTCAGGAGTGACATGTCAGTTGTGAGAGCAGGAAGGTATGCGGCTGGGTGGGGAGGTGTGTGTGTGTGTGTGTACATACATATCAGCAGTACAAGATGTGATCAGGTCAGTCCTCATTTCATTTCTTTCTTCTTGTCAAATCTCACGGGGGATATTTTACCGATAAGACCAAACACTCTCTTCCTTGACTAAAAAATGCATGCACAGCCGCGTCCCCTCATAGCGTGTACACACTCTTCTTCACGTCATCAAAACCTGTGTGCTGTGCTGCTTGCATTACTAGTTTTGTATTCGAGACCTGGATCATTGTGTGCTCTAGCTCATCTTTCTGGATCTTTTGGGGACAACGAAAAAAATGACATGCCATAGTTCTTGAATTTGTGTAATCAATGCCTGCACACCACTGCCCTCCTCTTTTTGATTTCATGATTGCCGCCCTAGTTGTTTACAGACTGTACACTCTTGACGCTTCTGGCAGCTGCATGTCACAGTATACGCAGAATTGGCCTAGTGTCCCGTCTTATCGGTACAGTGTCTTTGATTCTAGTTTGTTTGTGATTAGATCTTTTCTCAGAAAGGTAAATCTATAGAATACGGAATGTTTATGCGAATTATCCATCTACTCATACAACTTATCTAACTGGTCACAGTCTGAGTGAGTGAGTGAGAGAGTGAGTGAGTGAACAAGTGAGTGAGTGAGTGAATGAATAGTGAGTGAGTGAATGAGTGAGTGTTGAATGAGTGAGTAGTGAGTGAGTGAATGAGTGAGTGAGTGAGTGAAAGATGCCAACCTGCACATGTTCCAGGCCTAGCTTGGCCTTCTGTTTGATGGTCTCAATGAGAAACTTCCACCTGCGGCCATGACCTTTGGCACTGGTCATCTTCGAGAAAAGTTTCTCCCAGTTCATGATCCGCTTCTCTCTGGCCACCCGCTTGGACTGTGGGCACGAACACAATCAGACATTGTTATATCCTGACCTCCATAACAGTTCCTCACCCTCCTCCCCCCCACACACACAGATATTTACATTTCTCACCCATGCACACACACACAGACATATCACAAATTGCTTTCACCCACACAATCACAGACATTCACAAATTTCTCTCACCCACACAATCACAGACATATCACAGGTTTCTTTCACCCATACAATCACAGGCATATCACAAATTTCTTTCATTCATACACACACACAGCTGAGACAATTGGGACCACAGTGGGGGAAAACCATCCTCACCCTGCGTGTTCCCAATGACCAACACTGGCTGTGACCCTCGGGCCAAATCTGTTTTATGTTCACATGTGAGTGGGAGGGGCTGGATCACCCATAAGACCCCCATGGAAGCCCATCTAGGGTGAAGACAAGCTAGAAACCCCGCATGCATTGTCTTTGACATGTATTATTTTGTTTTCCACCTGAGCCTGCACGTGCGAACATGACCAGTCATGATTGGGCAGGGGTGCTACCCAGAGTAGGATCCAATAAGTCGCCGGATGATAATGAGAAAGAATGTGTGTGTGCCTGTGCCATGAAGTACACGGCGGTGGGGTGAAAAGCCACTTTGCCTCCCTACACTCCCCATGTTGTCACAGGCCTTATCTTACTATATCCATATTTAATTATAATAATTTAATTTATTTATATATTATTACTCCCATGCTCTGATCCAGGGGAAGGCGGACAACATAAAACAGTAAAAATAAAACAATAAAAGCCATGTGCCCACTTTTACCTTTTGGCATTTGTTTTTACAGGTGTCCTTCGGGGCATGTGGGTATGTGAGTTTATGGACACACATGGAGAGCTATCAACTTTGCTGCGGCCTGACATGATTACCAATAACAGCCGAGATAATCTCCGCCATGGAGATTGAAAGGCTTACTAAAACTTGTCTTGTCACAGACACATCACAAATTTCTTTTACCCACACAATCACAGACATATCACAAATTTCTTTCATCGATACACACACACACACAGACATATCACAAATTTCTTTCACCCATACACACACACACACAGATAATTACAAGTTTCTCTCACCCACACACAGACATATCACAAGTTTCTTCTATACACACATATCACAAGTTTCTCTCATCCACACAATCACAGACACATCACAAGTTTCTCCTTATACACATATACAGACATATCACAAGTTTCTCTCATTGACACACATATGCAGACATATCACAAGTTTCTCTCATTGACACACATATCACAAGTTTCTCTCACCCACAAACATACTGACATACCACAAGTTTCTCTTTCTCTCACACACACAGACACACATCACAAGTGCCTCTCCCCAACACACGCCCACACACATACATCACAAGTCTATCACACACACACACACATACACACAGATATACTACAAGTTCATCTCACCACCACACAAACCACAAGTTCCTCTCACCCACACACATGTACACACAAATTCATTTCATACAGCCACATTTGAGCTCCTAACTGCAGACAATCTAGTCTTGCTTTTTTCAAACTAACTTTTTGTAACTTGCATGAGATACAATAGTCATTTTTCAATAGTCTTCATTCTAAAATCTCAAATTTCTAGAAAATCTGAAAGTATAACAGAAAATACTTTGATTACTGTCAGTTACGATTTGCTCCACCCATCAGACCAGACTGCCCCACCCATTGCTCCGCAGATAATAAAAGAGACAGAACATCATCGGTGTCACAGGCATTCCACATAAGTCCAAAATTTGGGAAAAATAGGTACTGTGACAACATCTTGAGTCAAACTGAACAACAGACATGCAAGAAACATCTGCAAAGATCCCCCCCAAAAAAACCTCTTGTTTATAATAATTTGACGCCAGTTTTTACTCTCTGGTGAAAAAATAATCACGTTGACTTGAGTGGGTTGCTTGCGACATCGATGACATTTTTCTCCATTAAAAAAAACATTCTCTTGAGAAAGATGTTTATAGTTTTTGCACAAAATATATCCTGAAAACTAGTGACTTAATTTTCAACCTGCAAATACCCTTGCCACAAACAATCGACCCTTCTCTCCCACTCTTTTCCTACTCCTCTCCTCCCACTAGGATGTTAAACATGGGGAAAAAGTCATCTTTCTGACTTAATCAAAATAACAGGGAATGTGAGTGTCTAAGTAAGATCTGAAATGTGCTGGCTCTCACGTGTGTGTCGACCAACTGCAAACGTTTGATAGCAATGTTCAGCTGTCTCTGCTTGCTCTCGTAATCTTCGTGCAACTTCTTCAAGGCCGCACTTTTCTCCTCCCAAGGGGTGGAGTATACACGCACCAGCCGCACCAGCTCACCCACGGGCATGCCAAGGTCACTGATGCTGGGGACATACAGGTTAAATCACGTCTTCAATATGATGGAGTAGAAACAGCGCAACTATTGACCTCGACATGGTTTTTTCACATTATTGAAGCAACCAAGAGAGTTTAACTTATTCTCTGCATGACACTGTGGATTAAAAACATCCAGATTTATTCCTGTGAGCGGATCAGAGACCAATCTAAGAAAGTTTTTAATGTCCTGAGATTTCATTTGTTTTTTTTTTCTTTCTGCACAATGACCTGAAATGAAATTATGTCAGGTCACAGATTTTGAGGAAAACTGAGTGACTCGTTCTCTGACAGCCATGATGCTGTGTCAGAGGCTGTGGTGCTGTATCAGAGGTCATGGTGTTGTGTCAGAGCTCATGGTGCTGTGTCAGAGGTCATGGTGCTGTGTCAGAGGTCATGGTGCTGTGTCAGAGGTCATGCTGCTGTGTCAGAAGTTGTGGTGCTGTGTCAGAGGTCATGGTGCTGTATCAGAGGTCATGATGCTGTATCAGAGGTCATGCTGCTGTGTTAGAAGTTGTGCTGTATCAGAGGTCATGGTGCTGTATCAGAGGTCTTGGTGCTGTGTCAGAGATCATGGTGCTGTGTCAGAGGTCATGGTGCTGTGTCAGAGGTCATGGTATTGTGTCAGATGTCATGGTGCTGTGTCAGAGGTCGTGGTGCTGTGTCAGAGGTCATGATGCTGTATCAGAGGTCATGGTGCTGTATTAGAGGTCATGGTGCTGTCAGAGGTCATGGTGCTGTGTCAGAGGTTGTGGTGCTGTGTCAGAGTCATGGTGCTGTATCAGAGGTCATGGTGCTGTCAGACATCATGGTGCTGTGTCAGAGGTCATGATGCTGTGTCAGAGGTCATGGTGTGTCAGAGGTCATGGTGCTGTATCAGAGGTCATGGTGCTGTGTCAGAGGTCATGGTGCTGTGTCAGAGGTCATGGTGTTGTATCAGAGGTCATGGTGTTGTATCAGAGGTCATGGTGCTGTGTCAGTGGTCATAGTGCTGTGTCAGAGGTCATGGTGCTGTGTCAGAGGTTATGGTGTTGTGTCAGAGTTCGTGGTGCTGATGATTTGGGCTACCCAAGTTACCATGTTGATATGCTGGTAAAACACTCAGAACCATCATTTCCTGCCAATGTTTTCAGTGCTAACTAAATGTCCTCTCAAGTATTTTCCTGTCAAAAGTCTATTGAATTTCAGTGGGATTTTCTAACTTCAGCCATGATGTTTCAAGTTCACAGATAAAAGAGTTTGTGTCACAGATAGTGCAAGTAAAGCTGAGATAGCCGCCTACAAATGTTGAAAGGTCTAATTTAAATCAAAATCTAGTTCAAGTTGCGTTACCTGCGGAAAACTCTGCCACTTATCATTGCCAGCTGGATGAGCAGTGTGGGGGGCAGCGAGTGTTTCAGCATTTCGTCTTTCATTTCCAACAGCTAGAAAACAAAGTTCATAGAATACACATGAGTTGATGTGTGCAAACTTTTTTATCATTGTATACATATTACCTTATCATGGAATTATTTTGTAGTGACAAGGATTTGTGTCGTTGGATACAGTCAATTGAAATGTTACTATAGCATCCTCAATAACAAGGCCTGTGTAACAGACCGTAAACCTCTGTTAAACATTTAGTAAGTCATTACAGCATCCACTATCAAACCCTACATGAGAGTTGCTAGATCAGCTTACGTCCTGCAAAGCCTCATGGACCACAGCCATGGCACTCAAAACCCCATCGCACAGACCATCAAACTTGTTAGGTTCTCCACGTCTCACACCTTCGTCTGCTTCATCGTCACCCTCAGATTCCGTCTCTTCATAGATTGTCTGCACGAGTACAGAAATTATTTGAATCACAACACAACAATGGCACTGCTTTCTTATTTCTGTTTGTAACCCTCTTTTCTGCCTTGAATTTTAAGAAGTCATTCTTAAATAAGCATTCAACTGCAATCTCATCCGTGATGCTGTCAAATGTGACAATTAAAGTTTGAGCATTATGAACAAACAGAAATGATTTTGATTATGAGGACTATAGACTTTTTTCTTTTTGTCCAATTTTGAAAACCCAAACACTTGTGTATAATCATTCTAACATATTCAATGATCAAATCTGTTCCCAAAAGCCTCTTAAATAGAAATTCAAAAATGTAGATTAAGGCCTTGAGAGTTCAGATTTCCCTAAGTTTGATGATGTGTTGCATGCTTTACAAACACAATTCATTTGTTCTGAGTCAATAACTACATCACGAACTGGAAAACAGGAAGTATAATTGGAACCGTTAGTAGATATTTTTTTTCTTTTCTGTGATGTCCAAATCTCACATCCTGAAACTTCTATCTTAACATCCTGTTGTCTATCAGCATCACAAATCTCAACAAAACTCCATTTAATTTCATGTTTGTTTTTTCTTCCTGGAGAATGATTTTAACAATTCCGTAAAAAAAAATAAAAAATAAATAAACAAAAAAGACATGACAATGTCTTTACCTCCAGTTATGATAGAAAAACTTTGCACTATATTTGATGAATGTAGGTCTACATTTTGAAGGCAGCCCATACTTATCTGGCTGCCTTCAAAATGTAGACCTACATTCATCAAATATAATGAGAAAAACTTAGAACTTACCTCCTCATCTTCAGATCTTCCGATATTATCACCTTCATCTTCCTCCTCCTCAAGAATCCCCAGGTTGTTCCTCACACCTGTATAAGACGCCAGCAACAGCCAATGTCAACCTTGGTCTTTATGATTTTATTTCTATTTGGACTGCATGCTCATATACAAAGAAGTCTAGATCTATATGACCTTTTCTTCCATTTCTGTTATTATTATGATCTAGTCTGTGTCTGTTAAAATTCTTTGACTTTGCATCTTCTCATCCTTTTCTCCCTGCGTTTTGTCTGCCTCTCTTATTTCTGATTCATACAAGTTTGAAAAGACTATGCCATTTAAAATCTTAAAAGACATGCCTACGGTTAATGGTATGTGTATGCCTTTCAACCTCCTTTAGAGTGGTTATCTCCACGATAGACCTAGAGATCTATATCTAGATCTATATTTCAAAGCATCACTTGCTGTGTTGACTATTATTTCATGCATATCAACAGAAGAATGAACATTTATATGGTCCGATAAAAAAACGACTTCTCTACCATCGGGGGGGGGGGGGGGTAAAACCTAATAGTCTTCATCTTCATCTTGCTTGCACCTGAGACAACGACACGGATATAATTATGTAGATCTATATCTAGATCTTGTTCTCGATCTACCAATGCTGTTTGTTGTTTAGATCTAAAACTCGATTTAATTCAGATCTAGATCTAGATATCTAGATCTAGTCTATATCTGGATACAATAGTCCAAAGTCTTTCCCTAAATCTTGTTTAATGTTTGAGTATCTTTACCTCTGTCCATTATTGTCCCGAACTGTCGTAGAAAAGGAGATACACGTAAAGTAAATTCACTCGATAGAGTTTACTTGTAGCCACCTTGACTGACGATCCGCCATGATGCCAAGCTGTTGTCAAGTTGCTAATCACGTGACATATGTAGAGCTAAAGCTGTGTTTTGTTTCGACTTTCATGTCGCGACGTGCCAGAAAAGCCCCTAGATCGAGTTGAATTATAGTGTATTCGTTATTTTGTCTATCTTGAAAGGAGAATACAAATATTTTTTTTTTTGTAAACTATGGAGACAGAGTGAAACACGACGTAGTTCTGCCAGCTTGTAAATGTAGTAAACATGTTTTACAACGGAGCGTTTGTTTGTTTGTTGGGGTTTAACGGCACATCAGCACGATCGTGGCTATATCGTGTCAAACACGGTAAGATATGGTTACATGGCAAGACGAAGAGAGGAAAGAGAGCGGGACAGAAGACTGGAGCAAGGAGAGAGTGAGAGAGAGAGAGAAGAGATGTCACCCCTGGAAGGTCGAGGATGGCATTCCATGGGAGACATCCCACCGATGGCGGGCTTTCACC